>JAURVB010001797.1:0-89860 GCA_033002965.1 Piper betle | reverse complement strand
TGCGGCATCGGCAGCGGCGGCGGCGGCGGCAACAACATGGGCGGCGCGGCTAGGGTTTGAGGAAGGTGTCGGGGAAGATGAAGAAGTGTTCTCAATGGCAAACTCGTAATTTAGTATTGACTCGATTCCGACTCGAGTCAAAATAATAACTAGTTCGTAATAAATTCTAAAAAAATTCTAGAAAAATATGGAAAAATTACATAAAATAAAACAAACACAACAACATCTAAATGGCATGCTCTATAACTAATAACCCACCCGAATATAATCAAACGCGTCCTAATGCGTTATTCGGCCTAAAACTATTTCTACGATCAAACATATAAAAAGAAAAAAAATACTGCATACTTTCATATATTCAGATAACTCGTATCTCACCATCTTCTCGACGTTATCATCATATATTCAGGTACACCTGACTCTCATCGCTCATAACTCACGGCTGGTCTCGACTCAGCACGCGATTCATGAAACTGACTCGACTCGAACCAACGGTCGAACCGACTGGTTCGGTAACGTAAAACCCTGACTCGAGTCACGGGTTTTACAGGTTCGGTTCACGAGCGTGAACCGGATTTGGGGTGTTACAAGGCACATGTCATCTTTTCTGAGCCCATTTGATTTGGGTTGTCGATTACAAAAATAACTTAGTTCAAATTGGAAAAAACTAACGGCAGCCGTTCGCCCCCACCACCGGATCTGGCTAGATCCAAGTGCACGTGGCTGGATCTGACAGCAGCGGCCGGAATGATCGCCAAAATATATATAATTTTTTTAACTGGTGAACGACCGCCGGCGGTTAGATCCGGCGAGGTGCAACCAGATTTAGCCAACCCAAATCAAGCTGCACCTCGCTGGTGGAACGGCTGTTGGCAATAAGTTTTCTTTTTATTGCTGATGGCCGTTCTGGCCGCATGCAGCTAGATCTGGCCCCTGACATTCAAATCCAACCACACACGGCCAGAAAAGCCGCCGGTGCTGGTGGGGAGGGTTGTAGATAAGTGGGTTTTTATTTTTATGGTTGTTGTGAGATTTAATACGAGACATCCTTATAGTCAATCAATCCATATTAGATGGGCTCGCGAAAGATTGACCGAGTTAGGCTCACGGCCAATACAACCTCTACTATCTATGCATATAATTGGATGGTCATGTCAAGATACCTAGCTAGAATCATTCAGTCTAGGTTAAAGAGTGGAAATTACACCGAGGCATAAGCCCAATTTGGGTCATAATTATGGCCATGTCATCCCCATCTTCCTCCAAATTTCCAAATATTAATTAACCTCTTTCCCCATTCTAACCCTCATAGACTCCCACTCTTAACCCTACTTCCACCATGCCCACCTCCCTTCACATGAGCTCCTCCTCCTGCTTCCCTTCACTACCTCCCTGTATCAGGCACAGCATAGCCATCCATCCTTTGTTGGTGAAGATAAGGAACGATTCAGCGGAGAACTTCAGCATGGCCAATTCGGAGATTAGGGAGATGAGAATATATCATTGGGAGCCGGTAGGAGGGCAAAAGCGGGCAGTGATAACGGCTGAGAAGGCGAGGCTGCTACGAAAGGAGCTGCGGGCGACCTACTGCTGGCATGGGATCATGTAACACTCTGACGTGGTTGCGCGCCTTGCATTCCTGGACAATATCGATCGGTGGATGTCAATATGAGAAAAAAAACATGCCGCAGGCGGCCTTGCCTTGTTATATTGTAAATTTGTCATGGACCTGCACTTGTTGGGAAATATACATTTTAGCAGAAATAACCCAGAAAATATTTCCCCTCAAGATGAAATGAAAACAAATATAAGATGAATAGGAGACACCAAAATAACAATGGATGGAACCTTTCCTCCCGATTAGGAAAAAAGAAACCAAATTACTCGATCAACTTCGATTAATAAAATCTCTTACAATCAAGTATCAAATCAAATTTGACAAAACTCTCCTAATACAAATCAGACCAATAAAAAGATCTGAAATATATAATTCTTGAGAAATACAATATATGAGAAATTTAGAAATTAACGTACACTTCAAAAGAAAATTGAATCAACCTCACACCCTGGATTACGACCCTGACTTCAACTTAAGATGATAAAGAACTTCTCCAAACTCTCCCTTTATGAGCCAAATGTACTAAAAAACTCTTAAGAGGATGTTTTGTTTAACATCAACAGAATTCTCCTTTATATAGAAAAATATGAGTAGAATTCTAGCAGTCACTTCACTAAACTTCTATAAAAAAAAGGACAAAATCACACATAGGTATACAAAATATCAACAATTAGTATGATAAACGAAAGGCCAAAAACTGACAATTGAGTTCTTCATGAATCCATGAGCTAACTAGACATAAGTGGTAGCAAAATTCTCCATACTAGCTCCACTTCGACAAAATAAATGTTTTCCCTTTGTCACAATCTTGGTTAACATATTTGAGATGTTCTTGTCAGTGTAAACCTTGTTCAACTCTAACAACTTTCTCTCCAACACATCTCTTACCCAATGATATCGAACATCTATGTTTTTACTTTTTGAATAAAAACTAGAGTTTTTACTCAAATATATAGCATTTTGACTATCACAAAGTAACTCATACTTATCTTGGCTTATCCCAATTTCATTCAAAAATCTTTTCAACCATATAACCTCTTTGCAAGCTTCTACAACTGCAATGAATTCAGCTTCAGTTGTGGATAGAGCAACACACTTTACAAGTTGGATTAACAAGAAGCAGCACCACCTGCAAAAGTAACAACAGCCCCAGAAGTAGACCTCCTAGAGTCAAGATCACCAGCCATATCTGCATCAATATAATGTGATAATATAGGCTTACCTCCCCCAAAGCATAAACCTAGCTTGGAAGTACCTCTCAAATATCTCAATATCCACTTAACTATTTGCCAATGTTCTCTACCAGGATTAGACAAATGATTACTTATTGCTTCGACAGCATACTCTATGTCTAGTCTAGTATAAACCATAGCATACATAAGGATCCCTACAATAGATGCATAAGGAACATTCTTCATTTCATATACTTCTGCTTCACTTAGCTCACCCTTCTTTAATTTGAATTGAGCTCCTAGTGGAATAGTAATCGGCTTGGCTTCCTTCATGTTAAACCGCTCAAGAATCTTCTCAATGTATTTCTCTTGGGATAACCAAATCTTTTTAGTTCTCCTATCCCACCGGATGGACATGCCAAGAATTTGTCTAGTTGGACCCAAATCCGTCATAACAAAGGATTGCTTAAATTTTCCTTCAAATATATAATTCTTGGATTTATCCTGTCCAAGAATCAACATGTCATCAACATAAAGAAGCAAAATGATAAAGTCATTCTTCCCAAATTCTTGATAAATATACAATGGTCTGAAACAATTTTGTTATAACCTTGATTATCCATAAAAGAATCAAACTTCTTGTACCACTGTCTAAGAGCTTGCTTGAGGCCATATAAGCTCTTCTTCAATCTGCACACCATCTGTTTCTTTTCCTATCTACAAAACCCTCAGGTTGTTCCATATATATTGTTTCATCAAGATTACCATGGAGAAATGCAGTCTTCACATCTAACTGTTCAACCTCCAAATCCGTACTTGCAGCTAAACCTAGCACACAACGAATTGAAGACATTTTTACAATTGGTGAGAAAATTTCATCAAAGTCAATACCTTTCTTCTGGTCGAAAACTTTTCACCACAAGTCTTGCCTTGTACCTTAGTTGTGAGTTACCTTCTTCATGCTTAAGTCGATAAACCCACTTGTTCTTCAAAACCTTTCTCCCCTTAGGAAGATTCATAAGCTCATACGTCTTGTTCTCATGCAATGATTTTAGTTCCTCTCGCATGACACTTACCCATTTATCTTTCTCTTTGTGACTAAGAGCTTCATTGAAGTCTTTAGGCTCACCACTTTCTGTGAGAGTTACATTAGTAGACTTAAGATACTTCGTGGATGGCTTAACAATTCTACCAGATTTTGTTCTAGTAACATCAGCCTCCCCTTGATCAACTACCCGATCACCATCATGTACCTATTCATAAACAACATCAAGAACTGTATCATTAGTAATATCATTGTCCTCACCTTCACCGTCACAAAGCAAAGAAATAAGAATGTCATCTCTGACTTCTTCATCAATCTGTTCAGCAACATCTTGAACAATATCCTCTCCAATTATTGGAGGAGCAGATGAAGTTTTTACCTTCACAACATAATCCTGGGTATCACTTTGCATAGTTGTTTCATTCCCAAAGTCCTCTAGAAACTGATTCTCTTGAAACACCACATCTCGACTTTGAACAATCTTCTTCTCTTTAGGATCCCAAAGTCTGAAACTAAACTCTTCATCCCCATAACCCAGAAATATGCATTCAAATATCCAAGCATCAAGCTTAAACCTTAGTTCCTTTAGCATATGCACAAAGGCTATACAACCAAACACCCTTAAATGAGTGTATTTTACCTTCCTACCAGTCCAAATATTTTCTAGAACATCTCCATCTAAAGCAAGTGTAGGAGACCTATTAATTAAATAACAAGCAGTACAAATAGCTTCAGCTCAAAATCCTTTAGGTAATTTTGTTGTAGAAAGTATACACCTAACCCTTTTTATAATTATTCTGTTTATTCTCTCAGCCACTCCATTCAATTGTGGAGTATAGGGAACAGTCTTCTTATGTCGAATGCCATGTTTGTCACAATAAACCTGAAACTCATTAGAACAATACTCACCTTCATTATCACTTCTCAAACATTTCAAAGTTTTCCTTGTTTCTCTCTATACAAGAACATGAAATGATTTGAAAATATTAAACACATCACATTTATTCTTCAAACAGTAACACCATACCTTCCTTGAAGCATCATCAATAAAAGTGACAAAATAAGAGGCTCCACCAAGCGACTTTATTTCCATTAGATCACAGACAATAGAAAGTACAAGTTCACATATTTGTGTCTTCCTTTTGCCAGTGGATACAAAAGAAACCCTACATTGTTTTCCAGCCAAACAATGACCACAAAAGCTTAGTGTTGTCCCATCAAGTTGTGGAAGATAGTTTTTCTTCTTCGGAAAATCTAGCCCCTTCTCACTCATGTGTCCCAGCCTTCTATGCCACAAATCAGCTGTGAGAGTAGTAGAGGTAATATTAACCACCCTATGAACCACATTAGATGCAGCCTTATAAAAACCACCACACTTCATCCTTTAGCAACCACTAGAGAACCTTTCACCAATTTCCATAAACCATATGAAAATTATGAAACATAGCCCTCATCATCTAGCATACCTGTTGATATCAAATTCAATCTTAAATCAAGAATATGACGCACATTTTTCAAAACAAGTTTATGACCAGAATCGGTCACAATATGCACATCACCATGACTAACAATTTTAGAAGTCCAATGTTGCCCATCATCACCACAACTACAGCTGCCACATAGGTGTTGAAGAAATCTCTACATGGGGTAGAATGAAACGATGCGCCAAAATCAATCACCCAACTAATATCATCATTAGTTGTCAAACAATCATTTCCATCATCCAGTATGATAAGTATATCTTCTATTGCAACATTGGCAGTCTTATCATCTTCACTCTTATTGTCAAGCACCTTACTATTTCTTAGATCTTTCTTGTATTTGTAAGAGTTCTACTTCTTATGGCCGACTTTATCACAATAAAAGCACTTGAAGGTCTTGTTTCTGGATTTAGACCTTCCTCTACTCTTATCTCTTCCACTTGGATTCCTACTCTTTGATCTTCCCCGAGAACTAAATTCAAAACCAAAGATGGAGATGAAATAGAAAAGGTTACTTGTTGTGTTTTCCTTCTCACTTCTTCAGTCAAAAGACAACGTGAAACCATATCAAAGGTCAGCTGCTTGTCAGAATTATTCAAAGAAATAACTAAAGGTTCCTAAGACTCCGGTAAAGAATTCAATGATAGACAGGCTTGCCAAACATCATCAAGAGGCATATTCAAACTAGATAATTGAGTTAATATACCTTGCATCTCATTGATGTAGTCACTGACTTTTGTCCCATCCTTATACCGAAGATTCATTAACCTTCTAACTAAAAAATTTCAGTTTCCAGGAGTGTTCTCTCATACAGATACAAGAGCTTATCCCAAAGCTCCTTGGCTGTCTTTGTTCCCGTCACATGGCTACATATGTTCTGTTCTAACCATTGTCTGATCAAAGTCATGCATTTTCTATCCATCTTGATCCCTTTAGCCGTGACACTCGACTCAGCCTTAGCAGCAGGCAGAGGAGGAGAAATCGAAGGAGCCTTCCCTTTATCAGTTACAACCAGAGTAGCATTCAACGGTGGATTGGTAGTAGACAACTCAGGAGGACCAAGAATTGGATCATATAAATCCTTAGTGAGTAAATAATCAATCATATACCCTTCTAGTAATACCAATTAGACTTACCCTTAAGGGCAACTATCTTAATATATTTCTCATCATTTATCTTGACACAAAAGGTTATTACCTAAAACCAAGACAAACAAAAAGGAAGAACCAAAGCTAACCAAGCTCTGATACCGCTTGTTGGGAAATCGACACTCTAGCAGGAACAACCTAGAAAATATTTCCCCTCAAGATGAAATGGAAACAAATATAAGGTGAATAGGAGACACCAAGATAAAAATGGATGGAAACTTTCCTCCCAATTAAGAAAAAGAAAACTAACCTACTCAATCAACTTCGATTAAGAAAATCTCTTACAATCAATTATTGACTAAAAATTTGACAAAACTCTTCTTATACAAATCAGACTAATAACAAGATCTGAAATATATAATTCTTGATAAATATAATATATGAGAAATTAACATACACCTCAAAAGAAAATTGGATTAACCTCACACCCTAAATTATAACCCCGACTTCAACTTGAGATGATGAAAAATTTCTCCAAACTCTCCCTTTATGAGCCAAATATACTAAAAAACTTTTAAGAGGATGTTCTGTATAACATCAAAAGAGGATGTTCTGTATAACATCAAAAGAATTTTTCTTTATATAGAAGAATATGAGTAGAATTTTAGAAGTCACCTCATTAAACTTCTATAAAAATGAACAAAATCATATATAAGTATACGAAACACCAATTATTAATGTGATAAACGAAAGGCCAAAAACTACTAATTCAATTTTTCAATACGAATGGGTAAGGGAAACTCAACAACATTAGTTATGTACATGCTCTTTATATATCAGATATGCTATCTAAACTTATTGTTGTAAGTTACATGTGCATGAACAAATGAAGTGATCATCTGAATTCTGAACTAGTTATCATATATGATATATTAAATTATTAATTGGCAAAATTTAATGTACACTTGGTTAAAATTTCTAATTGGGTAATTCTCGATTGTATCTATTGTTTATATGCATGTATATTTGATATGGTGGGGTAAGATGTATGGCGTGGTATAGGCTTTCTCTTGTGAATGAAATGCTAGTTTAATTTTATGTGATGTTACGAGGGCCAGCTAATATTATATGCGTCGATGGAAGTGGACATGCAATCTTGGAAGAAAACTATATCAGATTATGGAAGAAAAATATATGAAACCTTGGGACTTAAAGAATAGTTTTATGTATGGGCATCATACGGGCTATGGAATTAAAGTCATATACAGCAATATTTATATTTCTATTAGAAATATCACATATGGTACTAGATGAAATTTTTTGAAAGTAAGGTATAATTATAAAATAAATGAAATTTTATTGTAATGGAAAAACTGCCCTTTTATTTTAAAAAATAATTATTTTTATTTAAATAACCTAGCAGCCGCTAGTAACGGCCGACGATTGCCAGATTCTAGCAGAAGCGGCATGCTGCCACATGGTTGGATTTGGACACCCTAGCCGATGTGGCCTTTTGATTTTAAAAATAATTTTTTAAAAAAATATCTAGCTACCCCTAATTGGTTGTGGCCAGGTTTTGGCTGTGTAGGAGCAGCCGCCCCAATCCATGTCTGGCCTTTTGGCAGCTAGAATTGGCCACCCCAAACTAGATCCGCTCAGTGGCCAACCTTGGTTGCCCTTGCAAAGCTGCCAAGCGGTTGTTAGGTTTTTGTAAAGAAACAACATCAAATTCATTTAAGGCTATAAAAAATAATTCGTAATATTTTCCTCTTTTTTATAATTATATTAACTTTTCCCACTATTTGATAATATTAAAAAAATTTCCCCTTTAATAGTAAAAAACTCGATATTAACCATTTATCTAAGTGCAATTATTATTTTTTAAAATTAGATAAAATTATCTTTCTTATTTAAACCTGTTAATAATATAAGCGTCCATATTCATTTGAATACACATATAAATATCAACATAAGCCAATATTATTTTTTCCTTAATATGTATTTTACCATTATAAAATTACAAAAGTGTGTATAAGTGATATTTGTAATTACTTGGGAATATGATACTCTTACACTTCTCATGACCTCATGTTCATGACATCTTTGTTAGAATAAAATTGGTCGATAGCAAGTAGTGATCATACAATACAATAGATAGTACTCAGTCAATTTTTGCAATACGTCAACTCTAAATTTTGAGAGATTTAGATTATTAATTTTTAGAAAATTAATTTGGCTTAAAATTTACTCCAAATTTATTCTAATTAAAATTATAAAAATTAAGCAGAAGCCAACTTTTAGCAGCATTTTTCTTGGGAAATATATAAACAAAACATACGTAAAAGAAAGCCTCTTTAGTAATAATAAGGTAGATGGATCACTCGTATTGAAGAATTACATGGTAGAAAACTTATGCATGCCTCATTCGGTCCGCCACGGCCTCGTGCCGGAGTTTCCCGGCGGCGGCGGCGGCGGCGGCTATGGGGTCACTCCGGCGATCGTGCCGGCTCGTCTCCGGCCTCATCCGTCGGGACCCCAACGGTGCCGGCCACGTCTGCACCTCTCTCCGAAGCTCCTCTCCTGCCCCCGCCCATGCGCGGCCGCAATCAGTGCAGGTTCACTTCCATCAACTTTCCCTGCCCCTTGTCACTACCAAAGATTCATTTTTTACAACTTTGCAGAAATTTCCATTCGGATCAATGGGTATAATTGCGCTGTATTGTGTGTTGTACGACGTTAATCTGCTTGTTTGCGATTCTGAAGCTCGATTATTATATGTAAGAAGATTTTCTAGTTTGTACTTAACCGTGTTGATCCATTTGGCCTAGGATATTCTTGCCCAAAGACTTGAAACTGATGTTCCAATTTGTAGGGTGACCAAGCTGCTTTTACTGCTCAGGCTTCATAATGTTAAATCAATTTAGTATGTTGATATTGCTTAAATCTTCAAGGATGATCAACTTCATGAGCTAATTTTCCTACCATTGTTGTTTGAGGTTCAGAATGTTGATCATATTGCTATGGTAATCTGCCTCAAAACTTCAAACGTTGATCATCTTTTAAGTTAATTATGACAGTATTACTGTTTGAGGTTCTGATTGAATTGACAATATAGTCTTTCCCGAAACTTCAAACCAATGATCAACTTCATATGATAATTTTACTACTATTATCATTCGAGGTTCAAAATGTTGACCAGATTGGTAAGATAAGCTTGCTCATAACTTCAAAATGACGATCCACTTCATAAGATAATGTTGCTACTTGCTAATATTACTGTTTGACCTTCAAACTGTTGATCAAATTGGTACAATTGAAACATCTTCCATATGAGCAAAGGTTGTTGCATTTTCAAGTGCCAAGGTGGTTTTGAAGCTGTGGGTGTATTTCTCAGGAGTTCAATGAAGCAGTTCCAGCAGCATCCACCATCTCCCCCAATAGCGTACAGAAGCTTATTGCGCGCCAATATCATGGCAAAGGAGATCTTTGACCTGGCTGACCAGCAATTAGGTTTCCGCCATTCCTACTCTGCTTACCATACCCTCATCTGCAGCCTTGCCCGCACCCGCCACCATGTCCATGTGGATGCCCTCCTCCGACGCCTCTGTGCCGAAAGTTATCCTGTCACACCTGGCCTCTTCTCTGACCTTGTTGAGATAAATGCCAAGGCCAACCTGCATGACAGGGCACTCAATGCCTTCCACCAGATCCTTGCCTTTGATTGCAAGCCCCTTCCCAAGCACCTAAACCGGCTACTGGGTGCACTGGTTGATGCCAACTGTCTGCACACTGCTTTTGGTGTGTTCAAGTCAGCAGCTCGGTTTGGCATTTTGCCTTACACCTGTAGCTACAACATCTTTATGCATGCATCTTGCCGCAATGACAAGCTGAGCACGGCCTTCTCGCTTTTTAATGCCATGTTCAAGAGTGATGCACTCCCAGATGTCGAATCCTATCAGATTATTATGAAAGGTCTTTATAGAGAGAGTCAGGTAAATCATGCAGTGGATGTGCTGGAGGATATGTTTGACAAAGGCTATGTTCCTGATGCATTGAGTTATACCACATTGTTGAATAGTTTGTGCAGGAAGATGAAGCTTAGGGAGGCTTATAGGCTTCTATGCCGGATGAAGGTGAAGGGATGTAACCCAGACATTGTACATTATAATACAGTTATTCTCAGATTTTGCCGGGAAGGTAGGCCCTTGGACGCCTGTAAGGTCTTTGAGGAGCATGCCTTCTAATGGGTGTCTTCCAAATTTGGTTTCTTATAGGACCATTGTTGTTGGGTTGTGTGACAAGGGGCTGTTTGTTGAGGCCAAGACATACTTGGATGAAATGCTCTCCAAAGATTTGGTGCCTTAATTTTCTGAATTTCATGGCTTGATCACGGGATTTTGTAATGTGGGCAAAATGTATGAAACTTCAAGTGTGCTGTGGAGCATGCTGAAGCACAATGTGGCTCCACATGTGGATACCTGGCTTCTGGTTATTAGAATAGTCTGTTCTGAGGATGACAAGAAGACCATGGATTTACTGTGGAAGCTTGTGAATAGAAATTGGAAGCATGAGACAAGGATTATAGATGTGGGGTTTGGGCTTGACTGGCTGAAACTCTAATTAGGATCTGGGAGTGTCTTGCTGTGGAAGAAGAAGTTGAGGAGAATTTCTTATCTGATGAAGAGGAATATCATATCTTGTGTGAGGTTAGCGATTATATTTTCATTTTTTTTGTTAGACTCATTTTGATGTCTCCAAAAAAATTGATATGTTAAGTAAAAGACTTCATCTGTCCCTTTTTGGCATTTAAAATAATTGTTCTTGGTTTTGTCATTCTGATATAAGTTTGGATGAGTAAAAAATAATGGTTTAGTGTTTCTTTATATACGGAAATGCTTCGTGTAAAATAGGTTTTTGCATAAGTGATTTTGAAAATTTATTTTCTTCTATCTGCACTTTTTGTTCCCCAAGCTACAGAACATTTCCTAGTTTTAATGCAGAACAGACCAAAAACGTTAAAAGGTGAAGAAATGTACTCAAAAGGCAACTTTGTAGTTGGCATTTGACTTATGCGGATACTTCTTTCAAATTCATGATCTTATATTTCAGGAAAATTTTGTGTGTGACATTCAAATATCGACAGTAGCAAAGTTAGTAGCAAAATAAAGCTTAAATCCATCTTTGTGGCCAGCTCAATTCTGTGTTCTTTCGATCAATTAAGTGGAATGCTTGTCACTAAATAGATAATATGGCATCCTTTCTGTAAGTAATTTATGTGAGAGTATGTTCATGTATTAGCAGGAGGGAATTGTCTATCTAAAATAATTTCACGCATTGCTTTCAGTAGTTGGCTCCAGTATTATGCCGCACCCAATTTCTTCCGTAGAATCTCCCATTTGGAATTCTTTGGTCTCTCTAAAGTAGTTGTTCAGACCTTTATTGGTTAAATTAATTTCCTTTTTGAACTTTTAGGATCATCATACTAGGATATTAGTTTCATTCGTCAATGTTATTCCATCAAGGTTTCTTTTATCAAGAGGTCATATGACTCACATCCAAATAAGGTCTCTTCTTTATGCATTTATTTAAATAACGGGAATGTAGAACTTTTACACTATGCATTCTATATATTGAACATGGATATAGGAATGTTAAGACAGAGATAAGAAAATTCTTTCCTCATGTTTATATTTGGTTAAGATGCAAAGATTCTCAGCTCTTGTCTAAGATATTTCTGGAAGTCTGCCTCCTGGGATCCATCCATGCTTACCAGTGAGCTTAATTTCAGTCCAAGCATCTCCATGAACTTACCTATCCGCTGATTTTCACTGATTGTGGATATGCAGCTGCTAACTTTACAGTCAGGTATACGGTTGTTGACCAAAGGACCGGTATGTTTCTCTTTGGTTCAGCTTCTTAATTAAAATTTAGCTGTAACTTGTCCAATCAGCTGGGCCGGTTGAATTTGATTCAGTTCTTGCCCTTCTGTCAACCCCTCTTGAACATCTTCGATTAGTATTTTTTGTTGTTCTACCTGAGAAGGAGCACATCAATAGCCGGTTTAGTCTGGTTTTTCTTTAATTTATCTTTCATCTTAATTCAGGTATGGTCATAAACTAGCTACATTGTTCTTCGTCAAATGATTGTAAAGTGGAGTGGTAAAATTTGTTGCAATAGCTGCAAACAAAGCATATGTACCTGGGTAAAGTATGATAAAAGAGGAGCTGCAACTTTTCAGCGTAATTAATTTAGGCAAGGCAAACCAATTGCATGATGTGGCTGTTTGTTGAACAGGTCTAGCTTTAATGTCCCTTTCAAGATATCCCTTTGGCCATGCTATGTTATAGAATTCAGGTAGACAAATCTGTATTATATATTTGCATTTGTAAAAATCAAGTGGCAGGCAATCTAGGATTCCCTGGGGTTTTGCATATTTTAGTTAATCTGGTGGAGCAATATATCTGAGTGCAGCGGATATTCCAGCAAAAATTATAAATAATGATTTTGCTTCTAACTCTTGATATTTTGTGTAAGAAGATAATGATGTCCATACAATTTTGGTACTGTTGTGATGCCACCCTGAATATTTGTGTTACTTCATATGCCCAGGTCGGCTTAAATGTTGAAAGGCCTGCTGTTGTCTACTTGGAGGTACCAGTTTGTATATTGTTGAAGATAAGAGCTGGAGAAGCGATTGTGATGTCATCCCATTAGAAGCATGGTTGAAGATAAACCCTTGCATATGTTAAGTTGTTCTTTCACAACTTGGATCTTAAGAAGACCTGCCCAGGCTTTGGAGAGTCAATGGAGGCTGGTCTTGTCTATACACAGTTACTCCTCGTTCCTACAAAGGAGTTGTGTCTACAGCTTGAGCTGCGCTATCTCCTCTTCTTGGTGCATGGAAACTATCGTTTCTATTGTCATCACTAAAGACACTTGAATCAGCTGGTAACCTTATAATCGTTTAGGGGCATTCTGAATCTACTTCCTGGTCTATCTTGCACAAAGAAATGGTTGATATCACAAATCTTTCAAACTCCTGCTAATATTTTGCTACTTGGCTTTTTGAGACCAAGATGGAGATGATGATTAAACTCTTCCATGGAAGAAAAGAAATACCACTTGAATATGAGCCAGGTATGGATGGAGTGTTTATTTAGAGGAAGAAAAGTTTGCTTATTACTAAATGGTTTGTGGAGCATATTGGTAATGCCTGCCCTGCTTTCAAATTCTTTATTACTTGCTTGCAATTTTTCTATTATTTTATTCTTGACGAAATAATGCATGAATGATGTGATGGTTGAACTGCTTGACATTGAAGAATGTGAATCGTGAACAACCATGGCAAACCATAGTGTCCAAGAGATTAGTCCAAAGTTCTCTCTTTATGGGACTTGATGTTATGACACATCTATGCCCAGCTTTTACCTTTTATAAGAAATGCCTGCGGCTACTATCTATTAAGGTACCCACCTATTTAGTATCATTTATAATATGGATCAGACCTGGCACCTTCCCTGCCTCAAGCGTGTATCATGACTCCAAAAATGTACCCTCACAAAGTATTCTATTTTCTTTTCTTGTCTGTGCTCAATTGGCTTGGAGGTTGGGAGTTCTGACTTACTTAACACCCCCCACTGATTTGCTTAATAAAACTAAGAATTGGGTTTTGGTGTGCTTGCCATGAATATAATGGTTGAGTTAAATTTTCTGAATGAAAGTAAAGTCTTTTAGTCTAGGGTCAGCTATAAAATCTTGACAACATTTAAGCCATTGATTTCAGTGATACCAAGAATCCAAGGTATTATTATAATCCGACTTTTGCCAATTTTATGAGCAAATTTAATTTTAATAACTAGTTTTAATCTTTAAAGTGTACATGACTGCAACTTGGGTTGGAGTTCGATTTCATGTCAGCTTCCACTTCGTAAATTTCTAATGAAAGGTCATTATAGATTAGTAGTTATTTACACCTTTCTACTTTCTTTTGTAATATCTAGTGTGTTTGGTCTTGTGAAGCTGGGTTATGAAGCCCTTTTAGATGAGCACGCAACCTATAAAACACGTCCTTTGGCATTTTAAAAAGGTGTCTTTTAGATCTCCGGAAGTACTATTTTATCTTAATTGCTAATGATATTTTATCCTTTTCTTTGTTTCATTCAAGCCAATTATTTATACATACAAATACCTGCCTACAAGATCAGGAGGAGACAAACAGGTATTAAAGCCGAGACCTCCTACGAAAGGAGAACGTCCTTATGACTTTACACAATGGTTAAGCCCCAAAGGACGGGTGTGGGTAGAAAAAAAGGTTCCAGTGTTCGTCTATAAAAATATCGTTTTGGTTTAAGGTTTTTAGTTTAAGGAACAATCATAATCATAGGAGGCCACGAACAAACTTCGGTGGGATGGTAGAAGTTTGCCTCTTGCGTGACCAACTATTATAAATTCTTTTGGAAAATTTCAGATACATCTCGTCCTTTGATAAAAAAACATTGGTTTCTTCCCCATTAATTTTTATGTGTGGCTGAGATAATTGAGAAGACTTTGACGTAGTATGCTAGCTATCACCATCCTTCAACCCTTTACTAATAACCATTGTCTCCTCCACTTCTGCAATCCTCTTAGCTTTCATGGCTCCATTGACTTGCAGGCACAAGGCAACAAAGTGCAAGGAGCCATTGCAGTCTAAGTGACGAAGGTGAGACCTTTCTGCCCACTTTTCAATAAAAACTCTGGCTGTTGTATCTTGCCTTCTCTACAACGACGACGAAGCCCACGACCAAAAGCTTTGCTTGGTTAAATCTGCCCCATCTCTAGTGTCATAAGATCACATCACTTGCTAGTGACTGCTCCCCACTTTTCCTCTCTTGTATCTTTTGACGATTAATAATGGTAAACCGACTTTCTTCACCCACGTATAAGGGTAGGTACTTTTCTTCAATAATATTACCAATTATCTAATGAAGCTAAGAACCAAATCCTGTGTTGTTGCTGTTTAATTTTTATTTGGGTTATTTCAAGTACCTGAAAAAACTTTATTCCTTGAGTTTTTCTTAGCTTAAATGGTGTTTATATTTTAGCTAAGCCAAACAAAAATTTGGTGGTTATTGAAAAATAATAATAATAGTTGGAGGTTATGTATCAATGAATTAATCTTGCAATATGTATCAACTCCATGTCTAATTAGACACATAAGTACATGCATTTACTTTTGTTATCCTAATAAATGTTATAATTTGAAATTTTAAATAGGTTGCTCGAGCTAACTCATAGTAGCGGATATTTCCGAGACTTGAGTTTTAATCCCGAGTTCTTGAACAATATTAACATGAATTATCATCCTACATGATGATTATATATAATCGTTGTATATATATATATATATATATATATATATATAAGTTGTAGAATTTATTTTGATCTTAGGTATAATATTCACTACTCCTCACACTACTCTTGGATTTGAGTGTTGTCTTAGCAGATGAATTGCTTGATTTCATTAATTAGTAACCGTGAATCTCATGCGAATGCGAGTGCTCCTCTTTAAGCCACCTTTTTTGTCCAGATTTGAGGTCCGCAATGCATGAGCACTAGCTAGAATCATCTTATTAGGTATTAAAATAATAAAATCATGTTTTATAGCTTTAGACAATAAATCAAATTTTATAACTAAGCATTTTTTTTAAAAAACACTAGCACAGTGATTTCAGCTACAAGCAAAGGTTATGTGCAGGTACAAGCATTTTATAAATCAGAAAGTAAGCAGGATTGAGACAAGAAAGGACAGCACATTCATGGATATAATATGGGCAGAATTTTAAGGTTACCTTCCCTTCCCCCAAGCCGACATACGCCCGGTTCTGTACGCCGTTTACTTGTTTTCAATTTTAATACAACCTTTGAAGTTCATTGGGGTAGGGGACCTCTTTGATTCAAGTGCTTGGCCATACCTCATTTATTTATATATTACATACATACATATATAAGCATACCCACCGCCGACCCAATTGGCGCTTTCATCACAAATCACTTGTAATTCCAACTCCACAGCTTCACAGCCATGGTGGATTTCCCTACCGTCTGCTGCTTGTGCGGTGACATTGGCTTCTCCGACAAACTCTTCCGCTGCTCCAGATGTCAGTCTCGCTACCAACACTCGTAAGATGAAAATCTGTGTACAAAGAGTAAGATATATAGAATTTGCTAGATTTTAAGTAATTTTTGCAATCACCATACTCGGCGGGCCGCTGCAGGTACTGCACCAGCTTCTACGGTGAGGAAG
Organism: Piper betle; assembly: GCA_033002965.1. Lineage (NCBI taxonomy): Eukaryota > Viridiplantae > Streptophyta > Magnoliopsida > Piperales > Piperaceae > Piper > Piper betle. The sequence continues at coordinate 73,171 of JAURVB010001797.1, read as the reverse complement.
CGGTGGCGGGCCAGTGCGACTGGTGCCGGAGCGAGGAGGTCAGGAGCGGCATTGGCGGCAACGGAGAGCAGCAACGGGCGAAGGCGGCCGGCCGGAAAGAGGCCGGCGGCCGATTCGAGCATCGGCACAAGGCGGAGGGGGTGGAGAGCAGCGAGAGAGGTGGTAAGAGCATGAGGCCGGCCGGCCGGAGGTACAAGCTGCTTAAGGATGTTATGTGCTGAGAGTTTTGCAAGGCCCATAATTATTACAAGGTTTGAATGTTTGATGTCACAAACATATCATATCTACGTCTGTATCTATATATCCATATATATAAAGGTAGAGAGAGTAATATATAGTTGATATATATATATATAGTAGTGTTGTTTGTAACGAGTAGTCAGGTTTTATGGCAGCTCGAGATCCTAATTTTTGATGTGTATAGAGGATCTGCAACAGTATTATGTATAGTTATGATAATCTTTTGGAATCCAAATTTCATCGGGTGTGTTTTGCTCATATCTTAAATGCTAATAAGATTTCAGTTTGGTGTGTTTAATTTATAAAGGAGTTGATGATATATGAAGATAAATAAATGAAACTTATTTCCTTAGTGTTTGGTTTCCGGTTAATTTTTTCTTTTCACGTTTTATCATACGACCAATCCCAAAATGGGAATTCGGATTTGGTTTTGGGCATGAGAAATATTGATAGAAAGAGTGGGGTCATCTTCTGAAATAAGCAAATGAACCCATGTTTTTCAATGACGCAGAGCATCATGAGTCAGTAAGAAAAGGCTTAGATGCGCCAAATTTCGACTAGTACCATATTAATTATATAAATATATGGGTAGAAATGAAAAGATAAAACAAAATTAATCGAATTAGTCTAGTGTTTATAAATGTCAACAATCTTTTTGGAAGATATTGGTTGGGTGGTGTTTGATTTGATGGATTGCTCTCACATCAGAAACAGTGGTGAGACCATGTATTTGTTGGTTTGATCGGAAAAAACAGTAGCGTGGAAGGCGAGGTAGCAAACCAAAACAAACGAACAGGATAGGAATTGATTATTATCGTAAGTGTTTTTCCGGGAAACTGATAAAGCTGCTTGTCCACGTGATATGGATGCAGCCATCCAGTCACCACGCTCCTCTTGCTCACCTTTGGCCGGTTGATCTTTAATTATTATATATATATATATATATATATATATATAGAATTTTTTTATGGTGTGCTGCTTTTGATCGCAAACTATGCGGCGCTAAATCTAGGCCACTGGATTGAAATCCAGCGGCCTAAATTTCATAAGCCGCCCCAGACCCGCCTGAAACCTGCTAGCCCGTACACCCAACCGTCTGTCCACCCACTCATTCGACCACCCTCGCCCCCCCCCCCCCGTCGGTGGCCCCTCTGTCGCTGCCCGCTCCCCGCCGCGGTGCCTCATCCTGCCGCCTCCCTCCCTCGCCGCGCCCTCCCGCCACTGCCGCCACGGCGCCCCACCCCTGTTCCTCCCTTGCCCCCGGCTGCGGCCTTCCAACTCCCCCTCCCCCGCCGCCGCCCCGGGCTGGCAGGGGCGGCGGCCGGGAGGGTGGGGTGCGGCGGCAGAGCAATGGCGGGGGAGGGTGCCGGCGGGGCAGGAGGGAGGCGGCATGATGGGGAGGGTGGCGGGCAGCGGCACGTGCGGGGCGGCGGCAGGGGATTGGAAGGGGTGGCCAGGGCGAGGGAACCGAGGAGGGGGGTGGGGGAGTGAGCGGCAGGCAGGGGCCAGGTGAGGGCGCCGGCAGGGCAGTGGGGTGGCAGGGGTCGTCGCGGCGGGCGAGGTAGTGGCAAGGGCACTACCGGTGGGGGGGGGGCGGGCGGTCCGGCGAGCCGCCGTGGACAAGCGGACGGACCAGCAAGGCCACGTGGACAAGCGGGCGGGTGGGTCTGACCGGTCTGAAATCGGATTTAGGCAAAAAATCTGGGCCACTGGATTTGGCAGCGCACCATAGCGCAGCCCTATATATATATATATACATAAAAAAATTCCAATGCATTATGGTCTTTTTGTTGTGTATTGTCATGCACGGTCTGTGGGCTGTTGGATGAAAATCTAACGGCCCACTGTATTGTTCGACCCGGCCTCTTGCCTGCCCGCCCGCCGACCACGCCGCCCGTCCGACTCCACCCGCCGCCGCGCGACTGAGCCCCCACCTCGACCGAAGCCTCCCGACCCTGCCCACCGCCCCATGACCGATTCCCCACAGCAATCGACTCCCCATCAAGGGCGGCTTGGGGGGCCGGGGCGGAGGGGCACGCAGGCCACGGCAGGGTGGCAGGGGTGGTCGGTCATGGTGGGGAGTCAATCGTGGTGGGGAGTCAGTCGCAGGGAGGTGGGCGGGGTCGGAAGGGCAGGTTGTGCCGAGGGAGCCACTGTAGTGTGGCGGGCAGCTTCAGTTGCGGCGGGGGCTCGGTTGGCCGCAGTGCCGTGGGGGCGGGGGGATAGCGGCTGGGAGAGGGGGGAACGGTGGGGGGGCCACTGTGGCGGCAGCAGGGGGGTTGGAATGGGGTGGCCAGGGGCGAGGGGTCGCGGCTACAGGGCGGGGGGAGGGCGCTGACGGGGCGGACGTGGGGGTGGGCGAGGGGGCCGCCGCCGGGGGTGGGCATGGGTGGGCGGGTGGTCAGGTGGTGACCAGGCGAGCAAGTGGGCAGGCGGGCAGGCGGGTCTAGGGGCTGGAATGAAATTTGGGCCGCTGGATTTCAATCCAGTGGCCTAGATTCTTTGCACTACTGATGCGCTGCATTTTCATGCAGCGCACAACAACATAACTATATATATATATATATATATATATATATATATATATATATATATAGGGCGGGTTTACTAGCTGCCGGTGCTTGAGCTATCTAGCCGTTGGATTCAATCCAACGGCTGGATGAAAAGGGCGACGCCCCCGGCCGACTCGTCGCCGCCACCCTGTCCGACTCGACGCCACCCCCTGCCCCGCCTGTCGCAGCCCCCGGCCAACGGGGCGGCGGATCTAGCCGCCCCGCTGCCGGGCAACACCACCCCCACCCCATCGTCGTACCCCGCCCGCCACCCTGCCGTGCCCCCCTCGGCCCCTGCCCCGCCACCCCGCCACGCCCCCCCTTGGCCCTAGCCCGCCACCCCACCGCGTGGCGACCTGCGACCACGCAGCCGCCGCCCCCTTGGCCGTTGCCGTGGCCGGGCACCCTTCTTGCCCCCTCTGCCATCGCTGTTGCAGCGGCGCCGACGGCCACCCCTCTGTTTTTTATTTTTATCTTGGCCGTTGGATGCTAATCCAACGGCTAAGATCAAACTTGAGCACAGGCAAGCTGCCTGTGCTCAAGGAAATTTATTTCCTATATATATATATATATATAGGAAAAATAGTTGTTGTCCTGCAGCACAGCTAAGATGGCTGTGCTGCATTTTCCAGCCGTTGGATTTCAATCCAACGGCTGGAAACTAAAACGACCTCCACCACCGCCGCCCACCTGATTCTTCCCTTTCTCTGGCCGCCGCGCCACGCCGCTCCCGCCCCTCCGCGCTGGCGTCTTCCTCCTGTCGCTCCCGCCCCTCCCCGCTTCCCCCGCTGCTCCCACCCCTCCGCGCCGGCATCTTCCTCGACCCCTCCAACTTTGGCCTCGAACACGACGTCTCCTCGCGCCGCCGCTGCCTCCCCGGTCATGCCCGCTCCCATTCCACATCGTCAGCGGCTTGCGATGTCTTTTTCAGTGGCAACATTTGGCTGGCGGGGCGGCTGCGGCCCGGGGTGTGGCGTCGCCGACGGTGGGTTCGAACAGGGGCGGCTCTGTTGGGAGCGAGTCAGGAGCGTCGAATTGTGAGATTGGCAAGGCAGCGACAGCACAGTGAAGCGGCGTAGGTAGCTGGCAACAGGCGGTCGGCGGCGAGGTCGCCGGCTATAGGGGTGGCGCGGCAAATCAGAGGGAGCGGGGTGATCGGTAGGCAGGGGAAGGGGAAGAAACAGGGGAGAAGGTTGGGGGTAGTAGCGTAATAAAAATTTTACTCGGTCATGACTCGAGTCAAGTTTTTATTACGAAATAAATTTTAAAGAAATAAATTAATTTCATAATAAAAACTTGACTCGTGCCCGATTCGAGTCAATATTATGAATTAAATTTAAAAAATAAAAAAAATTTGTAATAAAAATTTTGACTCTTTCCCATGCAGGGTATTTTATGGTATTTTAAATTCGTAATATTGACTCGAATCGGTCGGCGAGGCGCAACAGGGAAGACTTTATTTTACTCAGTTTGGAGCGAGTCAAGTTATAATAGATTACTTTATTTTATGGTATTTTAATCTTTTTTCATATTTTTCAAGATGTATTTCAGAATATTGACGGGAGTGTAAAAGGAAATGGGCATGGGTAGTTTCGTAATAAAAATTTGACTCGTTCCAACTGTTATCAATATTATGAAATAAATTTTAAAATATATATATATAATAATTTTATCATAAAAACTTAACTCGTTCCCAATTTGAATCAATATTAAGAAATAAAATTTAAAAAATATATAACATAATTTCGTAATAAAAACTTGACTCGCTACCGACTCGAGTCAATATTACGAAATAAATTTATATTTTTAAATTGACAAAATTATTTTATTTGTTAAAATTTTATTTCATAATAAAAACTTGACTCATCTCGACTCGAGTCAATATTATAAAATAAAATTTAAAAAATATATAAAATAATTTTGTAATAAAAAATTGACTTGCTTCCGACTAGAGTTAATATTACAAAATAATTTTATGGTATTTTATTATATTTGTTTCGTATTTTTTGGGATATATTTCGTAATATTGACTCGAGTCAGGAGCGATCAAGTTTTTATTTCCATCTCGACTCGACATATTTAAATTTGAGTTAGGTGCGAGTCAAGTTTTTATTACAAAAATTATTTTATATATTTTTTGAAAATTTTACTTAATATTATTAACTTGAGAAAACAAGGTTGGTGAAGAAAAATGAAATTATGGCAATTTTGTAATAAAAACATGACTCGCTCCTAACTTGAATCAATATTATAAAATACCACCCAAAAAATACAGTAAAATACCATAAAATAAATTATTTGAGTTCTAATGGTTTATTTTATTTTATAATATTTTACTTTATTTTTATCAAATTTTTTAATATGTATTTTATAATATTGACTCGAGTTAGGGGCGAGTCAAGTTTTTATTACGAAATTGCCCCCCCTATTTTCACCCCCGACGATCGCCCCTCTCCTCTGTTTTTTGGCCGCCACCCTGACCGCCGGTGAGTTCGCCGCCGCCGTTACCTACTCCACTGCCGACCGTGCTATAAGAGCCTACTCACTTGACTCCCAAGCCGGAGCAAGGGCCGCAGGGCGGGGCGAGGGGCGCGGCGGGGGGTGAAAGCAGGGGAGGGGGAAGGGTGGGGGCAGGGCGGGGGGCGCAGGGGGAGGGGTGCGGGGCAGAGCAAGGGGCGTATGGCGGGGTGGGGCGGGGGGCATGGGGCGCGGGGCGGAGCGAGGGCCGCTAGGCGGGGTGAGGGGCGCGGCAAGGGGGTGAAAGCAGGGGAGGGGGGAAGGGTGGGGGCGGGGCGGGGCAGGGGCGCGGGGGTGGGGCATGGGGCGCAGGGCGGAGCGAGGGGCCATGGGGCGGGCCAAGGGGTGCGGCGTGGGGGTGAAAACAGGGGAGGGAGGGAGGGAGGGAGGGAGGGGAGATTTTCTAGCCATTGGATGGTGATCCAATGGCTGGGATCAAATTGCAGTACAACCAAGATGGTTGCAATCTCCCCCTCATATATATATATATATATATATATATATATATATAATTTTTAAAAATTTTAATACATATAATTAAAATTTTAATTATTAAATATAAATTTGAATTTACAGTTTAGAGTTTAACAAGGCGTTTGGCGCTGTCTAACTTGTTGTGACCCAAAAATTTGTTTGATTAAAATTTTAATTTTGTTACTTTTACTATAAATAGTTTTTATGGAGGCAATATGGAATTTAGACGGTCGGAATTTTTGGTACCTTTCATTATCTAAAATTAAATAATTATGATTTAAATAGGAAGGTGACCATCATTTAATTAGTGCATTGTGAGAGTTCTCACATTTTTGTATGACTATGTTGTATACAACAATTTAGAAAAATTAATACGACAATTTTGTATGTGATTATGTTACAATACCATAATATACAGGGTATTAAATTAAGTTTGTATATAATATTATAATTAAAGGGTGCGATATTCATATCTGCATTCCCGAACTCAGAAAAACATTTAATTTATCCCTTCCATTTATTTGTACCTGTGATTGAGGGCTGTCCAAGTGCTCAACTTGCATATAATTTACTTGGACAAGTATACTGATGAAAACATTTAAATGGTTTTTAACAAGTTTTCATGTTGTTTTGGAAAGTAGTTAAAATATTTGAATTTTACAAGTTTGAGCAAAAACGTTTAATTATTTTATCAATTAAAATTTACCAATTTGCAACTCAAATAATAAAACTAAACATAAACCTATTTGGTTACATATGAAATTGGGTTATGCTCTCAATTAATTTGATTTTGGATTTCTCAAGTAGGAATCACAATCTAAATAGTTACAAGAATTGCGTTAATTGTTTTAGCTTTATATTGACATATAATATGTGTAGGAATCTTAATAAAATGTACTGGACTAGAACAATGAACTACTGATAATTTTATATTTTTATTGACGTTCATAGCATGTATAAGAATCTTAACAAAATATATTGGACTAAAACATTATTTGGGTGTTTATTTGTTGGAAAATAAAAGGACTAGGGTGCTCTGGCCGGTCGTGATTTTATTTTATTTAATAATCTAAGAATTGATGCTAATTTAAGTTAACTTGTCTCTACATCATGTAATAAGATTCATTGGAAAAAAAACTTTTGAAATACTGTATCTATTTATTAAAACATTTATGCATGTTAATTTCATATGAATGAACTATTTACAGTTAAGATTATGGATTGTAAATGGAGATTTAAAACCTAGGTATGATGACTTATTTAATTATCATTATCGATCTTTAATTTTAATTTGTTACAATTCTTTGTTATGGTTAATGAAATCAAATTTACGACCACAATTTCAGTTTTAAATTTGCAACCACGTTGCAACCGGTTTGCAATTGCCTAAAATTTGCAACCATAATTTCCGTTGCAAATTGGCAACTACATTGCAACGTATTTGTAACCATTTAAATTTTGCAACCGCTTCGCAACTGATTTTGTCCGTTGCATTATGAATTCTAATACTAGTAACCGATTTGATTTGTGATCGTTTTGCAGCCGGCCTTGGCGGTCACAGTTGCAGTTGCTCAAATAAAAAAATTTTAAAAAATAATTTGTGACTAGCTTTGTGGTTGCAAATGCGGTCACCAAAATCTCTTAGTGGCAGCACCGCTGGGCAAGGGCAGGAAGAAGGGGGTGAGCTTGAGCTTGGTGATCAACAGTGGGAAGCCAGGGGACGATTAGATCATGGGCATCGCCTCCTTGGAGAGGTTTCTGTAAAAGCAAATTTTTTCTCCAAAGATTCGTTTTTTGCTGTGTTTGCAATGTCGTGGGAGATATTTGTTTTTGTTTGATTAGCAGTTATTTAGATCGGTTTTAGTTCATGTTTGGCCTTGTTGTGTCTGGTTGAGAGTTTATTGTGCTAATGTATGAATTATATACCATAATGTAATTCTGGTTCTTAATCGACTGTACAGTCTGTACTTGTGTTAACGATCCATAAATGTATGTTCTTTGTTCGATTGTATATAACTAATTGAGTTATTAATTTTATTGATATTGAATAGCATAGTACACTATTTTTCTTTGTTCTGGCTAGCATTTATTTTTCTTGTGTTCTGAACTTCGCAATGGTTAAGTGGACGTAGCACGCAAATATACCCCCACCCCACCACTTTTTCCCAATTTTGGCCAACCTCCTCCCCTCTACCTTCTCCCTCCCCTTTTTTTGATCCTTTTGCCTTTATCTCCTCCCCAAATGAGGTATTTTGTCTTTTCCTCTCAATTTTTCTCCGGAAGAGATCTTCAATACAAGCTTGTTGAAGACAATGACCAACCTTACAGAATGTTTCGTGTGACTTCCATGATTGGAAGTTGTTGGTTTATTTCCCCAAATTTTGTTTTTGGGTATTTTCCACCTAGCCTGGAGCCTTATCTCCTCTCGATGGCAACTTTAAATCTCCAGAGTTAGGTGGGGCGTTCTACAGGGAGCGTTATTGAAGGTAGTCAGAGCATAATAATTCCTTCATTTTCCGTTGCTTGTGGGATGTTCATCTTCTTGATTTGTTTGTATTGTTTATCTTTGAGCTAGATAATTAGCATGTGGATATGTTTGGTTGTATACATTTGTTTTAACCTTTATGGTTTACTTTATTACGTTAGTCGGCATGTCTATTATCTACTTGTTAGTACTTATGACTATCTACTTGTTAGTACTTATGACAGCTCACTTTTAACCGTTTGTTTATGCAGAGGTCGTTATGGCTTTGACTATAAATAATCTTGCTTCCTTTATCGTTAGCCTATGATTTTATATTTTTTCAGGACAGCACTGCAAATCCAAAGTTTATACCATGAAAAATATTTTCTTTTTATTTTTTAAAAAATTTGCAACTTCTTTGCAACGGCAAATGCGGTCACAAAATGTTGTAAACGTATTTCCAGTTGCAAAACAATTACAAATTATTGAGTTTGTCCCACATCAGTCGTAGAGGTTATTGGTGACTTGTATATAGGTTAATGGGAAAACCTTAATTCTTAAACTAGCTTTTGGATTAAGATAGGCCCGTGACACTTATTGTGAATTTTCTTTAATAGTTCAAAGTCTTTTTGGAGGCCTAAAGGGTCCAACAGTGGTTTCGAGTCAGGTTTGTCTATTATTTCTTCATGGGTTCCACCTGATGATTTGTTTTCTTTAATAGTTCAAAGTCTTTTTGGAGGCCCAAAGAGTCCAACAGTGGTTTCGAGTCAGTTTTGTCTATTATTCCTTCATGGGTTCCACCTGATGATTTGAGGGAGTTTGCCGGGAGGTGAGTTTAGGGATGGGAGTTTGTCAGGTGGGTGTTGTCTGATTTAAGGGGAGTTGTTAGACGGTAATAGTTTCGGGCCACGCCCGATGTGTGAAGGGGAGTTGTTAGGTTTGTCCCACTACGACCCACCTGATGATTTGAGGGGGTTGTTAGACGGTGATGGTTTCGGGCCACGCTCGATGTGTGAAAAGGAATTGTTGGGTTTGTCCCACATCGATCGTAGAAGTTGTTAGTGATAGGTTAATGGGAAAGCCTTAATCTTAAGCTAACTTTTGTATTAAGAGAGGCCCGTGACACCTATTGTGAATTTCCTTTAGTAGTTTAAAGTCTCTTTTGGAGGCCCAAGGGTCCAACAGTAGTTTCAGAGCTTGGATGGGGACCTAAAGGGCCTAACACAAATAATATTATTTTTAATTTATTTATTAAATTTGTAATTACTTTGCAACCGCAAGAACGGTTGCAAATTTGCAGCTGCTTTTCAAGCTGCAATGCGGTTACAAACTTTGCATACAACCTCATTTTTTGATAATATGGTTTTTTTACTCGTAAAATAAATGCAATATTCCAACTACTCGTTTTAAAGTGAAAAACATCTGAATGTTATACTTTGATTTCAAGTTTCTACCGTATCACCTTCTTCCTATAACCTTTTTTTAGCATTCTTACTCTCTTCGATTCATGTTATTTTAACTTGATTAGTAATTGATTAACAAACATAATTACCTCTTGAAATGTGCCCGTTATATGCCATTTTTATTGTTCAAAATGATGAGACGTCGCAAGCATACAACCCTGGAATGAGATTGACAAAAAAAGATATCATTAATGTGCTATTCTTTCTATGTAGATGATCATAAAAACATTAAGAAATAGAATGAACAATTTTATAAAATTAATGAAAAATATTTACTTTTAGAGTTCATTATTAGAAAAAGTTTTTAAAATTACCAATCAATGTAAGAATAAGGCATACTTAGTAGAGAAGCAAAAAAATTGAATTGTCATAAATATCCTCACTTAGAACAAGGATTGGATATAGTAAATAATATAGATTATTTTTTAAAAAATAAATAAATGTGGCTTGGTGTGGCCAAATCTAACCATTACTAATGATTGACTACCCACGAGAATTTAGTTAGATCTTGTCAATTTATTTATTTATTTTATTTTAACTCAAAATTAATCCTTGATACATTTTTTTCATTATAAATTTTTTTCTCATTTTCCACCAATGAGTAATTTGAAATTTTTATTTTTCAAGTAAAAATTTCTTATTTTAATTTATAATCTCAATTTTTTAACGCTTTCCTTTCCCTCGTTAATCCATAAATAAATCTTTTATCTGAGTGAGTAAATTTAGTTTTTGCGTTTTTAGGTTCCCAATAACTTGGGATTTAATCCCAAAAGGCCGTCCTAACATATTTTTCTTGATTGGAGAGGAAAAGAGCCCTTCCTCCTCGCAAAAAACAAGTCATTCCTATCTGATATTGATATGACAGTCAAGAGCCAGGCCCGCAGACCATTGATTGACGTGCAAAAGCGTCGTATACAGATCAACTTGTATGTTACGATGATGTGATCTATCTTAGACCATATAACATGTATAGAGATATGCAGTGAACTGCAAGAAATCTCACACCACATGAGGTCCATGCATTTGCTTGATATTATTTTTTGATAACCCATGTTGTTGTTTTTCATGCTACATTTGTTGGACGGGCAACAGGTGTTGTAGAACGGTGAGTGTAGCTTGCTCAGATTTACCAATACCAACTACCTTTCCATTGTCATGTAATATCAAGCTTTTCGTAACTTTGAAACGTATCTATCTTCAACTGCATCCAATCGAATGGGAGAAGGGTTTCTTTACATCCAGCCTTCTGCTTTTTGCATATCTAAATGTACTTTTTGCCCTCTCCTCAAGTTAAATCTTGATCTGTGGCTGGCGTCCAAACCGATGCCCAATGCTCTCGTAATAACGACAAAAAATAAACAAATATTTTTAAAAAGTAAAAGTAAATAAACTAATATTTTCTCCCCCTTTCTTTTTGTAGAATATAAAATATAATAAAAAAATAATATATCATCTATTTTAAGCTATCACATAACAGGGCACTAACGCTATATTTGGTTAGGATGAAAATAACGTAAATAATGTAAAAACCTTAAACCAATCGACTTAAAAAAGTAGTATATATTTTATAACATCCCATTTTAGTTTACCCGCGAACCAAACTGGAAATATTATTGACGACTAAAACATTCACTAATTTACTTGATTTACTTAAGTCAATTGGAACTAACTTCAGTGTTTCAAGATAATGATTGAAACATACAATGCATTAATAAGATGTTTATGTTATAATATTGTTCTAAATTGATACTATGATATGCAAAACAAAACAAACACATAAAAAGTTCAAAGAAAATAATTATTTTTAAAACAAAATGGAAAGAGTCACTCCTAAAAGTATAATATAAACCACCCTGTCAACAAATAATATATATATATATATATATATATATATATATATATTAATAGAGATAAAACATATCACAAATATGATATTTTCATTGTATTTATTTCTGATCTTTTGAGCCGAGTCAGGACTCCATTACTCAACATGTTCAGTTATATTCATAATTTTTAATCACAAGCAAAATATTTTATCAATTCACAGAAATGACATTTAATTTGCATCATTCAAAGCAATTCATCATTTAACAACATTAATTTCATTTAGCACGTACATGTGTGTGTATTACATCGCTGCTTCTCTGTAGTACTAATAGCTCTCAGTCTTCGAGATTCTCTCTTACATAAATAATAGAAAAACGTCAATAACGTGTGTTACTGATTCAGAAATAATTAATGCATGGGATAACTAACTCTCCTGTAAAATGAAAACATTCTTATACTTTCCCATTGTATCTCATCTCATTCTTTAGCAACTTCAAAATTATCCCTTGTTCGGGAAAAATCAATTTTTATTCCTTCAACCTTCTACATCTTCCGTATCACTCTTAACCCTGAGCACAGAGTAGAGTACTCTCAGGTATGCACTTTCTTTACCTTTTGAAACTACAAGTCTAGACATGCGTTGCATTGTAGTACTTGTAAACCTCCACACTTCTCTGGGTTTGAGGAACTCAAAGCTGGAGCTGTGGTGCATGCACCCCAAATCCGCGTTCACACTCGTGAACCGAACCGGCATGTTACCAGGCCCCGGTTAGGTCGGCTAACCCGAACCTAACTCATGCGGATCCAATCTCGGCGTCTTAAGATGAAGATACGACTTGTCATGCATGGATAAATTCATAAAACCCTAACATGATACTACATGGATGACATGCAACCAAATTTCACACCATTACAATTACGATAAAAATTCTGAAATAAAACAACGACAGGGTCTCCCCTAAAAGTGCAATTATGGGCCCACCCTGTCAAAATAATATATATATATATATATATATACATACATATGCATATGATATCATTCACACATACATCTAATCTACTATATCATGAATTCATTCTGAAGCTTGGGTCTCAACCCATCACGCTTCTGCTGCTGACCGATCATACTCTGTATCATGTTTAGCATTTCATTCATCATGTCATCATGCTCAAACATTTAATCATGTCATTCACAATATAATAACATAATAACACAATATTAAACATTCAGAAATCTAACATGTGTGTGTACAAGACCTCATTGCTCCTCCGTCCAAGCTGGCTCCTCCAACTCGTGATTATTACCTACATATAGTATAAAAACACGTCAGTAACAAGTGTTACTGGTCCGGAAAATAAAATAACTATAACAAGCTGGCTATGAGAGCAAACTCTCATATGAAAGAAAACATCATATACTCCACGTGAACACTCTGAAGGGCACTACTGAGGAGCCACTGGGCTGCAGACCCGGTAGCATCCCGAACTTACTGATCTGCTGCTGGTACTGTGCTGCTCTCGGCACTTCTTTTTCAGTACTTCTCGTGAAACTTTATCCTAAGCCCTCTCCTTACCTCCATATTTCTCCTGGCCTTGAGCACGAAGGCCGAGTACTCTCAGGCAGTCGCCTTTAGTACCCTTTGAACCACAAGTCCGGACATGCGCTGTACTAAACAGTACCCGTAAACCTCCACGTTCTCCGGGTGTGAGGAACTCAAACGCGGAGTTGTCAGGATCCCTCGGGAATGGAACAGTCCGCTGGCACTAATCCAGAGCCCGCTTTGACTGTCACGGCATCCTCTGCATGGTACGTGCAGTCGATTTCTCCATCTCTCGTCTCACTGAAAACGCGAAAACTATATATATATAGGCTTGGGTAGGGAGTTATATAATAGGCCCGAAGGCAACTTTTGGTGGATCTTGTTTTCGAAATCAACCTCGAGGGATCTCATCCTCGAGGGGTTATTAATCCGGAAAATGTTCGGTTAAATGGCCCGAGTTAAGTGGGATCCGATAAAACGCCACTTAACCCGTCCTGCAGACAATAAATCAAACATACAATAGAAAAGAGTAAAACGAGACGAGTCCTAAACGGACCTGGTAGAAGCTCCAAGCGTGTCATCGCGCCTAGGCGGCGAGCTCCTACTCCGTACCTACACATCAAAACTAAATACTAACGCCCGCTAACTAAATGATGCATCAAAATCAATAAATCACACACAACATCAATCATCATCCATCAAATAAATCAAATAATCATAAGATAAATAATCCTAACTCATCCTATTCATACCAATTTTATTGTGTTTTTCTAAGTTATCATCGTGATCACATTATCATGCTCAGACTCGATCTACCTCATTAGATCACTTACTATTCATTCACAACTATCCAATCAACATCATGCTATACTCTATTACTTATCACTTCATCAATCTAGACACTATCATGATCACATCAATAGTCAATCCTAGCATGCTATGCTAACAATCATCATCAATTTTAAATAACTCAAATCGGAGGTAATTATACCTCACGTCGTCGGCAATCGGCGACGGCTAGGGTTCCGTCGCGCGTCTCGGAGCTCAAATTCGGCGCTCCTCGGCGTCCGAAGCTCGATCGGGCTCCAACTGGGTGAGCCCCGCGGAAGATCCGGTGAATTCCAGCGAATTCCAGAAATTCCGATTTTCCGACGGTTTTCCGGCAGCTACTGGCGGTTTTCCGGCGGCTTCCGGTGGTTTTCCGGCGACAATCGCCGGCGGCGTCTACTAGCCGGAAAGTGGTCGTGTTGGGTACCCTCGGAACCGGCTCGGCGAGCCCGACTCATCTACGAGGTCGACGTGGCCAACGGAGGTGGCGGCTCGCCGGAAAATGGCTAAAACAGAGCCGGCGGCGATGGGTCGCTAGATCCGGCCGGCCACGGCGGCGATGGCCTCCGCTCCGGTCGAGGAAGGTCGCTGGGTGGTCGGTGGTGCTGAGGCGACCACCGGATCGACGGCGGCGACGGTCGCCGGCGGCAGAATCGGCGACGCGACCAAACGCAGCCGCGGCGCTAGGCGTGGCGATTCCGCGCGTCGCGGCGGCCCGATGGTGGCCGGACCTGGTCGGGGCGGCAGGGCGACGCCGTGGCCGGGCTGGGCGGCGTCGATCGGCGGCCAGGCGGCGTCGGCCGTGGCGGCGGTGGCGCGCGAACAGGGGCGGCGCGGGCTAGGGTTTGGGGAAGAAGAAAGGAAGGGTCGAGGGTGTGTGTGGTGGCAAACTCGTAAATATTACTTGACTCGTCTCCGGCTCGAGTCAAGTATAATAACTAAGTCGTATTAAATCCTAAAAAAATTCATAAAAATCGGGAAAAAATCCCGTAAAATCAAACAACACCACAACATCATAATGATATGCTCTAGGACTATCAACCCACCCAAAATGCCCGTAACGCGTCCTAACGCGGTAAACGGCCTAAAACTAATTCTACGATCCACTATATATAATAATAATAAAAAAATGAACTGGCATACTCTCATATATCTGATAACTCATTCTGTTCTGCTGTGTTCATGACGTTATCATCATATACTTGGGTACGCATGACCCTCATAGCTCATACACGCGACTGGCATCGGCTCGGTACACGTGTCCTGAAACTGACTCAACTCGAAAAAATAACGGTCGACCCGACCGGTTCTGAATATAAAACCCTAACTCGAATCGTGGGTTTTACAATCTTCCCTCCTTATAAAAATTTCGTCCTCGAAATTTTAACTCAAGGAGGTTCTGCTGAACTACTACCTGGAAGCTGGATACACATCAGTTGTATCCTCTACTCTTCGATAGTCATATACATCCTCACTGACTATAGCTGGCGCCGTCATGGCGGTGTCTGCTTGTGATGCTGTCAATATCAAACATTCTGTTTCTAAGCTGTCTGTGCCTGTTCTGACATTACCATCATCCTTCTCTTCTGTTCTGATCCCTACTGCTAACTCGGCGGAAAACCTAGATCACCCCTAAGGGCCTACTGGGTTGGTCAAGCAAATACTCTAGAGTATCGCAAGGTTCTAATCTGGGCTATGTCTGGAAAACTACGCCGAGGGTAAGACCTACCTGCTAACATCTACCCATGTCCCTCTAATCCTCATCTGTGAACAGTCACCTACATGTACTCGCAGGAACTCTACTCTAGGTCCTACAGTCACCTCAAGGCCTGCTATGAGTCTCCTGCTAAGTACGGTGGATACCCTAATGAGCTGCACGGCTCACTGTCGCCAGTCTAGGTCCAACTCTCAGGTGTCCCTATACAAGGAACTGGACCGCTCACTTGGTTCTAGTTGACTCGGTCCTGAGTCATGTATCTCACTCTGTTCTATAAGAGAACAAGGATAGCTGCTATGACTCTAATGTATACTATGGCTCCGGTGGCTATCTATACAACCACTAAGTACAACTCTGTGACGGGATGGTCGCGAGAACACCTGTACATGCACAGCGTGTCTCAAGGAGTATGATAACATACTCTGCATAGGGCTGTAGCATCTGCATCTGGTCTGTGGGACGTGCTCTGATCAATGTATACTCATCTCAATCATCTGGGTAAACTGATAGTAAAACTGATACAAAAGGGTGAGTGGAAATCCTCAAGTGAAAACTCCACTCTGTCTGATATCTCTGGGTTATAAGAAGGGAGGCTGAATCTCGTGGAAATCTAGTCTCACTACTCAAGAGCTCTCAATAAGTGGTATCTCATCCTCACATGTGGTATCTGATGCCAGGTAAACGGGGAATCCTGGGACCTGTGGGTTATAGGCCCACACGCTTCTGCTGCGCAACTCTTATCTATGGTAAGGTTAAGGTCTCATGCAAATAGTAGGGGAGATAAAATCCCTATGTAACATATTGGGTGGCCAAAATATTGGTAGGTCTGTGGACTTGTCTCTAAGATCACCATAATTCACTATGCCACAGGTGATCAGGCTGTGGAATAGTCAATCAATGACGAATCTCAAAAACGGCTCCTAATTGGCTCTAGTTTAATCAGCTAACAGTAGGCACGTGTTTCTCGATACTGTACTAGTCACGCACTTCTAAACGGGCGGGGTTCAAACGACCCAAAGAACCACTGTCTCCCCTCAAGTCTACGGGGACTCATAATGAGGTTCGACACGTGTCTCGTCCGCTCTTCAGTGGTGTGTGACCTGCCGTCCCGTACCGATTTGTAGTACTAATCTCAACTCACATGACTACTACCGCTGTGGTAGACTCTCAAGCAAGGCTATCAATAAAGATGAGCATACACTGATATACTCCATCTGGTCCACTCTCATGTTGGGGTGAAATCCTCATTGGAAGATCGATCTGCAAACATCTACCTGTACTGTAAAGCCTAATCAGTACCATGAAGGTACCTCTATACTCGGGCAAGGCTCAATCCTATGGTTCAAGGTGAGAACCTAATCGTGCTGGCGAAACACAAGGAAATCAATATCTCTCTGAAAGACCCTTCCTCACTAACCCTCTATCCATGCCCAATACTCTAATACAAGCCTAACCCCTATCGCCTACTGGCCCATCGCTACATGGGTTAAACTGCATGTGTCCATGTACCAACCATCTGATCTATGTATGCTGGTTGTGACCCATGGATGCACGATCATGCAGTCTACACAATCTGATCATTGTGACCGTCCCATCTGGAGGTCACTCTGTCATGTTCCCTGACTCTGTCCATACGCATCCCTATGAGACTGTAACTAACAGTGTCTGATGGGGACATCTTGCAATATTCATCTGACCCAATGGTGTTAGGTCAAGACAATGATTGCAAGAGAACTGTGAAGTGGGATCCTATGCCATCTCATCCAAATAACCTCTGTTCTCCTAACTCTTCTCTATTATGCTGATGCCTTTGTAACTATATCTCTTTCCTCAAATTTTGACCCTACTAATACCTAACTGATCTACTCGGTCGGCGGGTGAGCAAACACGGACGGCGGTAGTGCATCTGCGGTCAGTGGTAGTGAATCTCGGACGGCGGTTGTGCGCCTCGGTCGGTGGTTGTGCAACTCGGTCGGCGGTTGTGCAACTCGGTCGGCGGTTGTGCACCTCGGTCGGTGGTTGTGCACTCGGTCGGCGGTTGTGCACTCGGTCGGTCGGTTGTGCACTACCTAGATGCAGAAAAATCTAATCCTACTCATATGCATCGTAAATCTACTACTATCTCTGCCATATCTTGGCTGCTATTAACTCGGTTCAGGTTGTCCAATCATGCGTGTCTGATCCAGAGGGGTTTGGATCATGATGCTGACACATATGATGGTCAACCTATGCTAAACCCCACTCTGATCTCCTGAAATTTAGAGTGGCTGCTTCTATCAGTGTTGACTAGCCCTCAAACGGCAATCACTGATCTGGTACCTTATCTCTGGTAGAATCTGGTCAAATAACTAATCTCGTAGGCAATGGTAGTCCTGATCTTTTCCTTGTCATATCAAGACCTATGTCGGGCAAAAGGAAGTCAAAACTTCTGCCCATAGGTCATAAACTAGTGGAAGAGGAGGATGCGGTGAAGTGCTAATCAAACTGTCGATCCACCGCACTACTCATCCTCATTCATCACTATCTCCTAGAAGTGGCTCATCTCATGTGCCAACTAACTTGCTAAATCTCTATACTTCAAGCTCCTTATTATTACCCCTTTTCTTTTAACTCATTCCTATCATGTACACCATGTTCCCATGGAAACAGGACTAATGTGGTGACATGCAAGACGACTAACATCTGGTCAATCATCTAATTCATCCAAATCTCTATGCGATGGACAGAATTAGTGGGTCTCTAAGCCCATCATGACAAGCCTGTCAAATTCCTGCTGACATCTACTGACATCCGAATCTGGTATAAGATGAGAACCTTATACCCTTTCTACCTCTACCAGCATTACAACATGCCCTGCTCACATCTAACTTACCAACAATCTGATATCATCCCATAGAAATGACCTGTCAACTCAACTAAGGTCAGTTCCACATAATTCTGATCAAGTCTTGAATACACTGCTATCCAAACAACTTATGAAGAAAATCTGCATGTAAAGAAAATATACGAAAACATACCTGCCAGCTGGACTCGGAGCAGTCTTTGCACACACATCACCTATAAAAGTATCATACATCTTAATCGGCCGAGAGTGGCTCTGATACCAATGTTGTAACACCCCAAATCCGGTTCACACTCGTGAACCGAACCGGCATGTTACCAGGCCCCGGTTAGGTCGGCTAACCCGAACCTAACTCATACGGATCCAATCTCGGCGTCTTAAGATGTAGATACGACTTGTCATGCATGGATAAATGCATAAAACCCTAACATGATACTACATGGATGACATGCAACCAATTTTCACATCATTACAATTACGATCAAAATTCTGAAATAAAACCGACAGGGTCTCCCCTAAAAGTGCAATTATGGGCCCACCCTGTCAAAATAATATATATATAAATATATATACACATGCATCCATGATTTCATTCACACAAAATCTAACATATTATGAATTCATTCTGAAGCTTGGGTCTCAACCCACTACGCTTCTGCTGCTCAACTCTGATCATATTTGCATTCTGTTATCATGTCTAGCATTTCATTCACATCATATCATCATGCTCAAACATTTAATCATGTCATTCACAATATAATAACATAATAATACAATATTAAACATTCAGAAATCTAACATGTGTGTGTACAAGACCTCATTGCTCCTCCGTCCAAGCTGGCTCCTCCAACTCGTGATTATTACCTACATATAGTATAAAAACACGTCAGTAACAAGTGTTACTGGTCCGGAAAATAAAATAACTATAACAAACTGGCTATGAGAGCAAACTCTCATATGAAAGAAAACATCATATACTCCACGTGAACACTCTGAAGGGCACTACTGAGGAGCCACTGGGCTGCAGACCCGGTAGCATCCCGAACTTACTGATCTGCTGCTGGTACTGTGCTACTCTCAGCACTTCTTTTTCAGTACTTCTCGTGAAACTTTATCCTAAGCCCTCTCCTTACCTCCATATTTCTCCTGGCCTTGAGCACGAAGGCCGAGTACTCTCAGGCAGTCGCCTTTAGTACCCTTTGAACCACAAGTCCGGACATGCGCTGTACTAAACAGTACCCGTAAACCTCCACGTTCTCCGGGTGTGAGGAACTCAAACGCGGAGTTGTCAGGATCCCTCGGGAATGGAACAGTCCGCTGGCACTAATCCAGAGCCCGCTTTGACTGTCACGGCATCCTCTGCATGGTACGTGCAGTCGATTTCTCCATCTCTCGTCTCACAGAAAACACGAAAACTATATATATATAGGGCTTGGGTAGGGAGTTATATAATAGGCCCGAAGGCAACTTGTGGTGGATCTTGTTTTCGAAATCAACCTCGAGGGATCTCATCCTCGAGGGGTTATTAATCCGGAAAATGTTCGGTTAAATGGCCCGAGTTAAGTGGGATCCGATAAAACGCCACTTAACCCGTCCTGCAGACAATAAATCAAACATACAATAGAAAAGATGTAAAATCAGAGCGAGTCCTAAACGGACCTGGTAGAAGCTCCAAGCGTGTCATCGCGCCTAGGCGGCGAGCTCCTACTCCGTACCTACACATCAAAACTAAATACTAACGCCCGCTAACTACATGATGCATCAAAATCAATAAATCACACACAACATCATCATCATCCATCAAATAACCAATCAAATAATCATAAAAGTAAATAATCCTAACTCATCCTATTCATACCAATTTTATTGTGTTTTTCTAAGTTACATCGTGATCACGATTATCATGCTCAACTCGATCTACCTCATTAGATCACTTACTATTCATTCACAATTAATCACATCATGCACATCTTATCACTTCATTCACTAATCATAGCATTCACTATCATGACAATTAATCAATCCTAGCATGCTATGCTAACAATCATCATCAATTTTAAATAAATCAAATCGGAGGTAATTATACCTCACGTCGTCGGCAATCGGCGACGGCTAGGGTTCCGTCGCGCGTCTCGGAGCTCGAATTCGGCGCTCCTCGGCGTCCGAAGCTCGATCGAGCTCCAACTGGGTGAGCCCCGCGGAAGATCCGGTGAATTCCAGCGAATTCCAGAAATTCCGATTTTCCGGCGGTTTTCCGGCAGCTGCTGGCGGTTTTCCGGCGGCTTCCGGTGGTTTTCCGGCGACAATCGCCGGCGGCGTCTACTAGCCGGAAAGTGGTCGTGTTGGGTACCCTCGGAACCGGCTCGGCGAGCCCGACTCATCTACGAGGTCGACGCGGCCAACGGAGGTGGCGGCTCGCCGGAAAATGGCTAAAACAGAGCCGGCGGCGATGGGTCGCTAGATCCGGCCGGCCATGGCGGCGATGGCCTCCGTTCCGGTCGGGGAAGGTCGCTGGGTGGTCGGTGGTGCTGAGGCGACCACCTGGATCGACGGCGGCGACGGTCGCCGGCGGCAGAATCGGCGACGCGACCAAACGCAGCCGCGGCGCTAGGCGTGGCGATTCCTCGCGTCGCGGCGGCCCGATGGTGGCCGGGCCTGGTCGGGGCGGCACGGCGACGCCGTGGCCGGGCTGGGCGGCGTCGATCGGCGGCCAGGCGGCGTCGGCCGTGGCGGCGGTGGCGCGCGAACAGGGGCGGCGCGGGCGAGGGTTTGGGGAAGAAGAAAGGAAGGGTCGAGGGAGTGTGTGGTGGCAAACTCGTAAATATTACTTGACTCGTCTCCGGCTCGAGTCAAGTATAATAACTAAGTCGTATTAAATCCTAAAAAAATTCATAAAAATCGGGAAAAATCCCGTAAAATCAAACAACACCAAAACATCATAATGATATGCTCTATGAACTATCAACCCACCCAAAATGCCCGTAACGCGTCCTAACGCGGTAAACGGCCTAAAACTAATTCTACGATCCATTATATATAATAATAATAAAAAAAATGAACTGGCATACTCTCATATATTCTGATAACTCATTCTGTTCTGCTGTGTTCATGACGTTATCATCATATACTTGGGTACGCATGACCCTCATAGCTCATACACGCGACTGGCGTCGGCTCGGTACACGTGTCCTGAAACTGACTCAACTCGAAAAAATAACGGTCGACCCGACCGGTTCTGAATATAAAACCCTAACTCGAATCGTGGGTTTTACATGTGGGATCCCTTAGGAATGGAACAAGCACTGCTTCACCAATTTAGAGCCTACTTTGGCTGACACATGCCCACTCGCATAGCGTGGTTGTCGATTTTCCCTTGTCTCTCACCTCATTGAAAACTAAAGAAAACTACATGTACGTAGGCCTAGGTATTGTAATATAGTAGGCCTAAAAGGCATCGTGATTTGGATCTAAGTTTTTGAAAACAAATTCGAGGGATCTCATCTTCGAGGGTTATTAATGTCAAAAATTCGTGTGACTAAATTACCTATATAGAGTGGGATACAATAATTCAACCATTCGACACTTGTGCTTACCTGTTAAAATAAATCACAATAAGAGTAAAAGAATCAAACCAGAAACGAGTCCTAAATAAGCCTAGTAGAAGCTCCAATCATGTCTACATGCCTAGGCAGCAAGCTCCTACTTCATACATACACATCAAAACTAAAGCTAATGCCTACTATGATTCATTCACACATCTTATATCACACATATCAAAGGACTCATCACATCTAGTCATACGCATCAATCCATATCTAATTTTCAATGGCCACGTAACATTTGATTAACAATACATGCTTAATTAGTTCCTTAGCATTTATTTTAATATAATTCAAATCACACAATTTATTTTTATTTACAATAAAAATATTTATCACATCAATCACTCAAATCCTAGCATGTTGTGCTAATAATTATCACTTATAAGTAATTAGGTTGAAGCTAATTATACCTCGTGTCATTAGCAGTCAGCAACGACTAGAGTTTGTTGTCCAGTTTAAGACTCGAATTTGGCACCCAGCGGCATCCGAAGTTTGATGGGGCTTGGCCGAATAGATTTGGCAAGCATTTGGCAAATTTCAGTAAATCCGGTTTTTCGGCAGTTTCTAGCAATTTTTTGGCAGTTTTCTAGTGGCTTTTTTGGCGAGTCAATCGGGTTATGGGTCGGCACCGGTTTGGAGAGCTCGACCTGATTATAGTGGTGGTGAGGGCAGCAGCGTCAAGTCGACTAGGGGTTGATCACTCGTCTGATTGGCCTTTGGTTGGCCTCGGCGACGGCCCTCATTATGGGGGAAATACTCCTTGGCGAAGGCGAAGCCGTCGGTGGCAGAGCAGCACATCCAGCGGCAAATCGGCGCATAGAAGCGTAGCTCTAGGGCACAGTGTCTATGTGTCATGGAGGCAAGGCAGTGGTCGGGAAAGCTAGGGACGACACAACGATGACTCGACGGTCGTTGGTGGAGTTGTCGGGGGTGGTGCAGCGGTCGGAGGGGGTGTCGACAGCCACAAGGGGCGGTGACAGGGTGAGGGAGGGGAGAAAGGGTATCAGAGTGAGGTTTAGTGGCAATCTTGTGAATAAAAGTTGACTCAACTCTGACTATAATAACTATATCATAATAAATTCTAAAAAAAATCCAAAAAATAGGAAAAAATCTCATAAAATATAATACCCACTATAACATCAAAAAATGACATGTTCGATAACTAACAACCCACCCATACTGCAATATAATGTATCCTAATGCATTATTCGGCTAAAAATAATTATACAATCAAATACATAAAAAAATAACTACATATTGTCATATATTCTGATAATTTATTTCTCATCATTTTTTTGACGTTATCATCATAGACTCGGGTACACTTGACCCTCAATCCTCAGCACATTCGTCATGAAAATGACTCGATTCAAACCGACGGGTGAACCGACTGATTCACTAATGTAAAATTTTGACTCGAGTCACGGGTTTTACAACCTTCCCTGTTTAAAAAAATATTTTCCTCAAAATTTTACGCAAGGAATTTTCAAAGTCATCCTCAATCTGAAAGAGGTAACTCTCAGCTAAAGTACTTGGTTGTGAAGCTGGTTGCTCGAATATCTCAGGGTATCGCTTTGTCATCTCATCTTCATGTTCCCATGTAGATTCTTCAACTCCTTATCGAGTCCATTGCACTCGTATTAGGAGAACTTTTCTTCAGAGAATCTTCACTCGATGATCCACAATTTAAATTGCATTTTTGGGATATGTCAGGTGTAAAACCTGTGACTTGAGTCAGAGTTTTACATTAGCAAATCATTCGGTTCAACCGAAAGTTAGAGTTGAGTTAGTTTCATGAACTGCGTGCTAAGTCGAGGCCAGCTTGGATCCAGCTCACGATGCTGTCGGGCCTATTATATTGAAATCCCTACCCAATCCTATGAATAAGTAGTTTTTGTGTTTTCAGTGAGATGTGCAACGAGGAAAACTGACGGCCACATCTTGAGGTATGTGGTAAGTGTTTAAAGTATACAATATTTACCTATGTTTTTAATGTGATTTTGTACATCCTAGTGATAAATATTATTAATTAGGTGATAGTTTACTTTATCTTTTAGTTAATTAATATTTTATTAGGTATGTTTAATTTTAGAGTTTCGATGTAGAAAAAGATGAAACAAATTAAGCTTAGGAATTGAAAGGTCATGGTATTTGGCCCCACCCAATGGTTACTACAAGAAGTTCACAAAGCTCAAATGAGGGCGAATGTTGATGGTTTTGGGGTGCCTTACTTATGGCTTGGTTGAGCAAGTCGAGGAGTTGCAAACTTGATTGGTCACCAAAATTAATTAGACTACGTTGATTTGTGAACACCTTCCTTGAATTCATATATCTAATAGTCATCTCATCTTCTATATAAAGGGGTAATCATTTATTGTTTAGGATATCTCAACTCTTGGCTTAGGAGTTTAGTGAATCAATTAGTTCTAATTGTTGCAATTTTTAGTACTTTTTATAATATAAGTTCATTTCTTTTTCATCATGTTCTTTAATTTTATTATGGAGTAGTCCTTTATTTCATTCTAGATAAAAATGGAACTTAACATAGTTTAATTAAATTCATTTCAATTTCTTGCTCTTTTATTCAATTGGATTGCTTGAATTATCATGTTTTTAATGTTAAGAGTAGACTGATCACCTATTACTTAAATCATGAGGTTTAATTAGATTTTGGGAGAAATCAGTTAGATTAGTCGTTGATAATTCATCATACGACGAGTCTTTTGACTTGTTTGTTGTTATGGTCGGGAGATACACAATACTATATGAGATTGTAAGGCAAATCTTAATGCATTATTTTGTTAATTAATTAATTATCACTGAGAAGTAGAAATTGAGGCAAAATAATAGATGCATGAAGGAGTGGGAGCCATCATATCACATAATTATCTTAGATCGACAGTCCGGGGAATAGAAGATAAGAGTAAGATGTGATGAAGATTAATTTCATATTGAGGGAAATTTGACTCTAGAAAAGAATTTATCTTAAATAAAAAAATTTTTTGTTGTTTTTTTGCTCTTAGTTATATTTTCTACTAATAACGTAAGTAAATTTATCTCTCTGTGTGACGATACGTGGAAATTTATCATTATATTATGTGTTTTGACCGTGTATACTTGCACGTTATTGTAGTTATTCAAATAAGTTTTGCTTCATGCTAAAAACTTGTTTAACTTCAATGACCTGCAAGTATACATGGTCAAAACAACGTATCGTCCCACAAAGAGATAAATTTGCTTACATTAATAGTAGAAAATAGAACTAAGAGCAAAACAACAACAAAAGAGATTTTTAGTTTATGATAAAATTTCTTCTACAGTGGAATTTCCCTTAACATAAAATTAATCTTCATCACATTTTACTCTTTTCTATTCCCTTAGATTGTTAATCTAAGATAATTATATGTGTAAAACCCATGATTCGAGTTAGGGTTTTATATTCAGAACCGGTCGGGTCGACCGTTATTTTTCGAGTTGAGTCTGTTTCAGGACACGTGTACCGAGCCGACGCCGGTCGCGTGTATGAGCTATGAGGGTCATGCGTACCCAAGTATATGATGATAACGTCATGAACACAGCAGAACAGAATGAGTTATCAGAATATGTGAGAGTATGCCAATGATTTTTTTTTATTTTTATATATAGTGGATCGTAGAATTAGTTTTAGGCCGTTTACCGCGTTAGGACGCGTTACGGGCATTTTGGGTGGGTTGATAGTTCTAGAGCATATCATTATGATTTTTTAGTGTTGTTTGATTTTATGGGATTTTTCCCAAATTTTTTGGAATTTTTCTTACGACTTAAATATTATTTTTGACTCGAGTCGGAGACGAGTCAAGTAATATTTACGACTTTGCCACCGCACCTTCCTTTCTTCCCAAACCCTGACGCCGCCCCCGTGCAGCATCGCCGCCGCTGCTGCCGACGCCGCCCAGCCGCCGATCGTCGCCGCCTAGCCCCGCGACGACATCGTCGTGCTGCCCCGACCAAGTCTGGCCCCCATCGGGCCGCCGCGATGCCGGATCGCTGTGCCAAGCGCCACGCCCGCGCCGCCGGCAACCGTCGCCGCCGTGATCGGGTAGTCGCCTCGACACCCTCGACCCCTAGCGGCCTTCCCCGACCGGAGCGGAGGCCATCGCCGCCCTGGCCGGCCGGATCTAGCGACCCATCGCCGCCAGCCCTGTTTTAGCCGTTTTCCGGCAAGCCACCACCTCCGTTGGCCACGTTGACCTCGTAGCTGAGTCGGGGTCGCCGAGCCGGTTCCGAGGGTACCCAACACGACCCCTTTCCGACCAGTAAATGCCGCCGGCGATTGTCGCCGGAAAACCACCGGAAGTTGCCGGAAACCGCAAGTAGCTGCCGAAAAACCGCCGGAAAATCGGAATTTCTGGGATTCACTGGAATTCACCGGATCTTCCGCGGGGCTCACCCAGTGGAGCCCGATCGAGCTTCGGACGCCGATGAGCGCCAAATTTGAGCTCCGAGACGCGCGACGGAACCCTAGCCATCGCCGATTGCCGACGATGTGAGGTATAATTACCTCCGATTGATTTATTTAAAATTGATGATAATTGTTAGCATAGCATGCTAGGGTTGATTAATTATCATGATTAATGTCTTGACCATGAATAAAGTAAAGATGCGCATGATGTGATTAACAGGGAATGATAGTTAAGTGACCTGATGAACTAAAGTAAATTTGAGCATGATAATCGAGTACAACGTAACTTAGGAAATATAATTAGATTGATATTAATAGGATAAGTTGGAATTACTTTCACATTATAATTGTTGCTTGTTATGGCTGATGATTGAATTGTGTGATGTTTGTTGAGTTTGATGCATCATTTAGTTAGCGGGCGTTAGTATTTAGTTTTGATGTGTAGGTGCGGAGTAGGAGCTCGCCGCCTAGGCGCGATGACATGCTTGGAGCTTCTACCAGGTCCGTTTAGGACTCGTCTCTGATTTACTCTTTCTATTGTATGTTTAATTTATTGCCTGCAGGACGGGTTAAATGACGTTTTATCGGATCCCACTTAACTCGGGTCATTTAACCGAACATTTTCCGGATTAATAACCCCTCGAGGATGAGATCCCTCGAGGATGATTTTGAAAACAAGATCCACCACAAGTTGCCTTCGGGCCTATTATATAAATCCCTACCCAGCCCATATATATATGTAGTTTTCGCGTTTTCAGTGAGATGAGAGATGGAGAAATCGACTGCACGTACCATGCAGAGGATGTCGTGACAATCAAAGCGGGCTCTGGATTAGTGCCAGTGGACTGTTCCATTCCCGAGGGATCCTGACAACTCCATGTTTGAGTTCCTCACACCCGGAGAACGTGGAGGTTTACGGGTACTGTTTAGTACAGCGCATGTCCGGACTTGTGGTTCAAAGGGTACTAAAGGCGACTGCCTGAGAGTACTCGGCCTTCGTGCTCAAGGCCAGGAGAAATATGGAGGTAAGGAGAGGGCATAGGATAAAGTTTCACGAGAAGTACTGAAAAAGAAGTGCCGAGAGCTGCACAGTACCAGCAGCAGATCAGTAAGTTCGGGATGCTACCGGGTCTGCAGCCCAGTGGCTCCTCAGTAGTGCCCTTCAGAGTGTTCACGTGGAGTATGATGTTTTCTTTCATATGAGAGTTTGCTCTCATAGCCAGCTTGTTATAGTTATTTTATTTTCCGGACCAGTAACATTTGTTACTGACGTGTTTTTATACTATATGTAGGTAATAATCACGAGTTGAAGGAGCCAGTTTGGACGGAGGAGCATTGTTGTCACTTGCACACATGTTAGTCGATTGAGTGTTTATATTTTATTGATGATGCTATCATATTGTGAATGATGTGAAATACTAAGACATGATAGGATATGATTAAACGCAATGAGATAATGTTATGACATGATGAAAAGCTAAGATATGATGATAAGAGGTGAGATGTGATCAGAGTGCGCAACAGAAGTATGGCCCAAGTTCTATAATGAATATACAGTATATTAGATTATGTGTGATTAAAATTATTGATATATGCATATATATTGGTATGTATTGTTTTGACAGGGTGGATCCTAATTGCACTTTTAGGAGAAATTCTGTCCGTTTTATTTTAGAATTTTTATTGAGTTTAATCGTAATGGTATTGGTGTGTGCTTGAATTGCATGTCATTCATGTAGTACCACGTTAGGGTTGTATATTCATCAATGCATTGCGAGTTGTATCTTCATCTTAAGACGCCGAGATTGGATCCGCATGAGTTAGGTTCGGGTTAGCCGACCTAACCGGGGCCTGTAACATGCCGGTTCGGTTCACGAGTGTGGACCGGATTTGGGGTGTTACAATATGGCTTTCACTCCTTCATGCATTTATTTTGCCTCAATTTTTACTCCTGGTGATAATCTGATTATTCAACAAAATAATCCATTAAGATTTAGCTTACAATCGCATACGATTTTGTGTATCTCTCGCCCACAATAACAAACAAGTCAAAAGACTCATCGTATGATAAATTATCACTGACTAATTTTATTAATTTCTCCCAAAATCTAATTAAACCTCATGATCTAAGTAATAGATGATCAGTCTACTCTTAACATTAAAAACATGATAATTCAAACAATCCAATTAAATAAAAGAGTAAGAAATTAAAATGAATTCAATTAAACCATATTAAGTTCCATTCTTATCTAGAACGAAATAAAGGAATGCTCCATAATAAAAATAAAGAACATTATGAAAAAGAAATGAACATATATTATAAAAAGTACTAAAAATTACAACAAATAGAACTACTTGATTCACTAAACTCCTAAGCCAAGAGTTGAGATATCCCAAACAACAAATGATTACCCCTTTATATAGAAGATGAGATGGATATTAGATACATGAATTCAAGGAAGGTGTTCACAAATCAACGTAATCTAATTAATTTTGGCGATCCAATCAAGTTTGCAACTCCTCGACTTACTCAACCAAGCCATAAGTAAGGCACCCCAAAACCATCAACATTCGCCCTCATTTGAGCTTTGTGAACTCCTTTGTAGTAACCATTGGGTAGGGCCAAGTACCATGACCTTTCAATTCCTAAGTTAATTTATTTCATCTTTTTTTGCATTAAAACTTTAAAATTAAACATATTTAATAAAATATTAATTAACTAAAAAATAAAGTAAACTATCACCTAATTAATAATATTTATCACCGGGGTGTACAAAATCACATTAAAAACATGGGAAAATATTGTATACTTTAAACACGTAACACCTATCTAAACATAAACTTTTGTGCGTCCTAAGCAAAATATCATAATAAAAAAATTTTACTACACAAAAATAGTTAGTCCCCATTATGTTCTCATATGATCCTTAATTAATCTATCCAAAGGCGACAAGATATCAATCAAATAAAAAATTTCCTTTTATCAATCACACTCAAAAGAAGGCTCTTCGTGTGTTTGTAAGATAATCGTTTTGTTTATCCTTCTCATTTGCAATAAGAAAACAACACTTTGGCTCATGTTTAAATATGTTTGCCATTTGTCCTCATCTCCACTAATGTAAGCATTTATTTTTGGTTTTTTTTTGAAAGAGAAGCCAACTTTACCATTTGATGCGAACCCCCATAATTATTGAGTTACAAAGGCCCGGTTACTCAGCAAAGTAGTCACTACTCTAATTTATTCAATTTTTTAAAGAAGAAAAATTGCAAAGACAACCTCAAACAACCAGAGCTGTCATGTAAATTCTTATGATTAAAGGATTTTTCCTATTGCAAAACATTTATTAAAATCATCTAAACCAAATGATTGTGAACATAATATAAGGCAGAGAACCAACTCTCGAATGCAATCATTTACTCTGTTCATCCCTCATATCAATTATTTAAGTTTTTCCAAGAAAGGTAAGACTAATTCATATGTATCTATCATTGAACCAACAGACTAATATGTTCTTGCATAATGAAATTTTTACACTAAACTACACTATATATATATATATATATATATATATATATATATATATATATATAATCTAAACATGAGTCGAGCAATATGCACAAAATTAAGGCATCCCCACACTTACACTAAACATTGTCCTCAATGTTGATAAAAATTAAAAAAATAAGAAAAATAAGTGAAAGAGAACTCCCTCAACCAATTAGTCGGTGGATGATTATCATGAATAACTGAATTTGCACTTGACCCACTCTTGGCTTGCCTCCCAAGAAGCGCTAGGTTTAACATCTACAGCGAGATGCATATTTCTCATTCTTTATTTAATATGATGGATGACTACCAAAGTTGTTCCCCTTCATAGTAGTGTTTCAGTCTACATCCATTGATTTCAAATGATCGAACCCCTTGTTCAGTCTTAATTTCAATTGCACTGTGTGGAAAAACTATTTGCACTATGTAAGGACTAGACCATCTTGATTTTAATTTTCCTTAGAAAATTTTCAACCTTGAGTCATATAACAATACCCTTTGTCCAAGAGAAAATGGTTAAGAAGTAATTCTTTGATAATGCCATGCTTTAAATTTTTCTTTATAGATCTTGGCATTTTCATAAGAAGCTCTCATAATTTCTTCTAATTCAATAAGTTGTTGTAGTCTCATTTTTTCACATGCTTCTAAGTCAATTCAATTCCTTAATGGCCCAAAAAGCTTTATACTCTAATTCTAGGGGAAGATGACAAGCCTTTCAAAACACTGATCGATAAGGGGACACGCCAAATGGTGTCTTGAAAGTTGTTCTATAAGCCCATAGAACATCATCTAACAGAATAGACCAATCCTTTCTTTTACCTTTTACAACCTTCTCTAAAATTTTAAGAATCTCTCGATTGGATACTTCAACATGGCCATTAGTTTGTAGATAGTAAGCAGTGGCAACCTTATGTTTCACTCCATGCTTAGCCAATAAAGCTTCAAATTGCCTGTTGCAAAAGTGAGACCCTCCATCACTAATGATTGCCCGAGGTATACCAAATATGGTAAAGATATTTTTAAAAAAACTTAACCTCCACCTTGGCATCATTTGAAGGTAAAGCTACTGCTTCAACCCATTTAGAAACATAATCGACAAGTAAAAGAATATAAGTGTTAGAGTTTGATGGTAGAAAATGACCCATAAAATTTATACCCCATACATTAAATAATTCTACTTCAAAAATAGAGTTGAGAGGCATTTTGTTTTTCCTTGACAGATTTCTAGCCCTTTGATAGTGGTCACATCTCTCAATAAAATGTCTTGCATCTTTAAATAGTGTAGACCAAAATAATTCTGATTGGAGAACTTTCATCGTTGTCCTAGTACTTTCAAAGTGCCCTATTAAAGTTGGGGTTATTGCGCTAGCCCGAGTTGTAGGTATTTGAATAGGGATTGTTGTTCCTATTAAAGTTGCCTACGTAATTTACTTGATCTGTTGCACATTGACCTATAGAATGTCCTTGACCATTCCATTCACACCTTGGTTCCACAGCCTTAACCTATCCCTGCATATTAAGATTTTGAACTTGATTAGCTAAAGTACTAACCTAAGCAGATAAAGCAATAAGTGCATCTAATTCTAAAACTCTGGTAATCCACCTTGGATGCCTTTCTTGTGTTGCCTGGTGGTTGCTAGGAACCATCAATTCTAGCAGTTGAAAAGCTTCATGGGGCTTAAGAAATGATCCATTGGCCACTACATTAACTATGTTCTTTGTTTGCCCCAATAACCCGTTATAAAAAGTTTAGAGTTGCATCCATCTTTTTATACCATGGTTGAGACACTTTTTCAACAATTCTTTAAATCTTTCTCATGCCTCAAAGTGACTTACCATTAAACTGCAAAAAAGATAAAATTTTATTACGTAATTTAACAGTTTTAGAAGGAGGAAAATATGTTAATAAAATTTTTTCAGACAATTCATCCCAAGTGGTAATTGCATCTAATGATGACAACCACTCTTTCGCACTTCCTATTAATGAGAATGGAAATAAGAGAAGGCGGAGAGCGTCGTCAGAGACACTAAGTTGCTTATATATATCGCAAACCGATAGGAAAGTAATGATACACCTATTAGGATTTTTAGTAGGCGATCCACTAAATTGTCCTATAGTTTATAACATGTAAAATAAAACTGGTTTAAGCTAGAAGTGGGTCGCATCCACTAGTGGTGCAATAATACTACATTGTAACCCTCTTGCAAGCGGTACAACCCAATCTTGGATTTCCTCGTTGTCATCATTGGTTACTACTACAATCGATGGAAGTGGAGGCATTTGTTGTTGTTGTGGGTCCATGGCTTCTTCTTCTATTGCTTCTTACGCTCTTCTTCTAGTGGCACACAATTTTCTCAAAGTCCTTTCAATCTCTAGATCACAAGAAAGCAAGGGTGACCGCACTAATTGATGCATAAACAAATGATAACAAGGAAGAAGACAATGATATAGAATTTTAAAAAATCAGAGACTAAAATCTAAAAAGAAAAGAAAAGACTCAAAATTCTAATCATAAATTAACTAAGAAAATTCGATCTCCCCGGCAATGGCGCCAAAAACTTGTTTGAATAACTTCAATGACGTGCAATAGGGTGTGTGTTTGTCAAAATGAGCCCTGAAATTGGTGAGTATCCACTCCATTCCTGAGGGATCCTGATAACTCTGCCTTTGACTTCCTCAAACCCAGAGAAGTGTGGAGGTTTACGAGTAGTGCTATGTAACGCATGTCTAGACTTGTGGTGTAAAAGGGTATAGAAGGCACATGCCTCGAGAGTACTCGGTCTCTGTACTCAAGGCCAAGAGTAATACAGAGGATGTAGAGGACTGAATGGAAAGAAAATGATTTTCTCGTACAAAGGGATAGTTTAAATGGCCAAAGAAAGAGAATTATATGGAAAGGGGATGCTGCCGCCAGAGGTCGATGACTCCCATTATTACCCTTATGAGAGTTCTTGAGGAAGTGTATGAGGTTTTTATTCAACAGGAGGGTTAGCTTTCTTGTGTCAATTTGTTATTAGTTCCTTTTGGACTAGTGAGAATCTCGATGAATGAGCACTGTCGGGACTGCGGAGGAGCAGCAATGAAATCGCGTACACATGTACCTGCCGACTCTAATTGGTGATGTATCTAATTGTGTGGATAATGAATTTGAAAGATATTTTGTAAATTGCTATAGATATTATGTATGTGAACGAAAATGGAAAGTGGAAATGAACTGGGTGAGCTACAGAGTGAGTATAACTAGAATATGAAAACATGTTGTATTTGGACTGTGTTTACGATTTTTATTGCTATACATATTATTGCTTGGAGTTGACAGGGTGGCCTCTATTGCACTTTTAGGAAAACTCTGTCTATTTTGTTTTCAAAATAGATATTTCTTTTGAACTTTTCGTTTGTTTTCTTTATTTGTTTACTTGTTTGCACATCATGGCATGCATGTATGACAATGTTAGAACCTGAGCATCTCATCCATGTTTTACATGTGACATCACCATCTTAAGACACCGAGGGTAGATCCGGGTTGGCATAACCAAATCAAGTAGATTAGCAAACAGTTCGATGGCTGGTAACATTTTTTGGGTTGGTTCACAAGTGAACCAAAATAGGGTGTTATATTAGGTTTGGTGCAGCTCTATCGCTCTGAAAGTGACAAAATGAGAGTTGTGTGGATGGTATACCTTTAGAAATCATACATAGAAGACATCATGCATAGCTGATAGATGAGGTAGCAATGCTAGCATGTAAGCAACTGGTCCAACACGCTCAATCACATCAAATGGTCTGATATATCGCGAACTGAGTTTCCCATGCTTCCCAAATCTCACGTTCCCTTAGTCGGAGAAACCTTTAAGAGAACCTGATCTCCTAATGCGAAATGAACCTCACCTCTGATCTAAGCGTTATAAATTTTTTGTTTTATCTTGAGCTGACCTCATTCTCTTCTTGATCCACATTACTACTTCTTGTGTCTGCTGGATCATTTCTAGCCCAATTACTACTAATTCACTGCCCTGTACCAAACATACTGGGGATCGACATGGTCGGCCGTATAGTACCTCAAATAGTGTCATTCCAATCGTGGCCTAGTAACTTTTAATGTAGGAGAACTCCATTAGAGGTAAATGTTGTTCCCAACTTTCCACTGAAGTCTAGAATGCATGCTTGGAGCAAATATTCCAGGATCTGTATAGTTTAGTTAGCCTTCTCGTCTGTGCTGAATCTTGACACGGTGCCCATAGCTACCTAGAAAGCTTTCCAAAATCGAGATGTGGACCTCAGATCCTTGTCTGATACAATCTCATGTGGCACTCCATGTAGCCTGATTATCTGGTCTCTCTACAATGTGGCCAAAGTGGTCAATGGGCAGTCTATCCTGATTGGTATGCGTTCTTAGTGAGTTGATCTACTATGACCCATATTTCAGCCTTCTGTTGGTGGGTCTTAGGCAAAGTGATTACAAAGTCACGCTATGCTCTCCCACTTCCACTCTGGGGTTTCCAATGGCTGTAGTATTCCACTTGGATATACATGCTCAACTTTCACTTGTTGGCACACCAAACATCTGGCAATTATGTCGTATTCCTCTCTGTTCATTCCTGGACACCAATATGTTCGTCGAATATCGTGATACATCTTCACTCCACCTGGATGTACTGAGCATCTCAACGTGTGAGCTTCGTGAAAAATTATACTTCGAAGTCTGGGATACTATGAAACATTTGGCATAAAGAGTCAACCTCTCAATTTGACTAACCCATCTATATCTGTGGCTAATTCCTAATGTGTTCCCTATTCCAACCACAGACCCAACTGTTTGTCTGCCTCCTATACAACCCTGATCTATTCAAGCACACTTAGCTGAATAGTCAATCATGTCATCATTCCAACCAACCCTGTAGCAAACTAAGTAACTGACACTACTGCAAATCCTGTTGAGCCTTGTACTGGCTTCTTGCTCAAAGCATTGACTACCACATTTGCTTTGCCCTCGTGGTACTCTATGTCGATCTCGTAGTCTAATAACATCTTTAACCCTGTTCTTTGTCTACTAATCAAATTCTTCTACGTGAATGATATATTTCAAACTCTAGTGAGCAGTCAAGAGTCTGAAAGATGTTCCATTCAAGTAGTGGCTCTATATTTTAAGAGCGAATATGATTCTTGCGAGCTCTAAGTCGTGTGTATGATAGTTATGCTCATGCACTTTGAGCTGACAAAATGCATAGGATGTAATTTTATCCTTCTGCATCAAAACACAACCTAACCCAACTCTTGAGGCATCTGTATAAACTACGAAATCCTCATATCCTTCAGGCAATGTGAGGACAGGCTCCAAAGTCACTCTCTCCTTCAGCATCTTAAAACTCTGCTCACATTCATCTATCCATCTGAACAATTTATCCTTCCTAGTCGGCCGTGTAGGAGGGGCTACTATAGAAGAGAAACCCTAAATGAACCGTCTGTAGTATCTAACTATACCTAGGAAACTCCGAACCTCTATAGGTGTCTTCAGATGTTCCTACTATACTATTGCTTCTATCTTGGCTTAATTTACTGAGATACTTGCTATTGAGATGATATGACTAAGAAAGTTCACTTTTGATAGCTAAAAACTGCACTTCAAAAACTTCCTGTACAATCTTTGTTCTCTCAGCGTCTGCAATACAATCCTCGGATGTTGCTCATGCTCTTCCCTGGACGAAGATTATACTAGTATGTCATTTACAAAGACGATCACAAACTGGTCCTCAATGTCTCAAGATGGTGATGCAAACATACAATACATTGATGACATGCTATGGGCTGCATCAAAATGCAGTGTATAATAACGTATTGATTGTGGGCCGCTGGATCCAAATCCAATGGCCCACAATCAAAAATACTCCCCTCCGCCTCATTGAGTGTGCCCGCACACCTCCTAGCCCCTCTCCTGCCCACCTCCCTCCCCCACCCCTTTGCCACCCGCCTCCTACCCACGCTCCTCTCCCACCGCCCCGCCCCACCTCCCGGCCCCTGCCCCTGCCACCACCGGCTTCCCGAACCTCCGCCACCTAGGGACGACCTCCACCGGCCTCCCTGTCGCCAGGGCTACGGCCCCCCACCCACTACCGCATCCCCCCTCGCCCGTGGGCACCTCCCCCACCCATCACTACCCCTCGCAGCGGCCGGGCCGCTACCACCCAGGCCAGGCCTGCCCCAGCCGCCAACCACCAAACTATATATGTACAACAAGTTTAGTTATATTCACAATTTTTAATCACATGCAAAATATTTTATCAATTCACCGAAATGACATTAAATTCGCATCACTCAAAACAAGTCATCATTCATCAACATCAATTTTATTTGGCAGGTACATGTGTTGTATTACATCTCTACTCCTCTGCAGTCCCAACAGCACTCAGTCTTTGAGATTCTCTCTTACATAGATAATAAAAAAATATAGTAACGAGTATTACTGGCCCAAAAATAACTAATAACAAACTAGCATGGGAGAGTTGACTTTACAGTTAAATGAAAACATTCTTATACTTTCTCATAGAATCTCTTATAAGGGCACTAATTAGAAGATGTTAGCCTTGGCTCGACATTGTCCCATTCTATCTCATCTCATCTCATAGAATCTCCGTAGCATTTATTTTAATATAATTCAAATCACACAATTTATTTTTATTTACAATAAAAGTATTTATCACATCAATCACTCAAATCCTAGCATGTTGTGCTAATAATTATCACTTATCAGTAATTAGGTCAGAGTTAATTATACCTCGCGTTGTCTGCAATCGACAACGACTAGAGTTTGTTCTTTAGTTCGAGACTCGAATTCGGCACCCGACGGCATCCAAAGTTTGATCAGGTTTGGCCGGACGAATTTGGCAAAAATTTGGCGAATTTCATCAAATCCAGTTTTCCAGCAGTTTTCGATGGCTTTTCGGCGACTTTTCTGGCGAGGCAATCAGGGCTTTGGGTCGGCACCAACTCAGCAGAGTTCAACCCTAATTGTGATGGTAGTGAGGTTGGCAACGACGGTGATGATCACCGGTGGCGGCGTCAAGTTGGCCAGGGGTCGAGCACTTGTCCGATTGGCTCGTGGCAGGCCTCGACGGTGGCCATTGTTATGGGGAAATACTCATGGGTGAAGGGGGACTGCGTTGGCGGAACGGTGGCAGTGGAGTGGCGGAGGCGCTGGCAGAGAATTGGCGTCGGGACGCGCAGCGCTAGGGCGCAGCATCAAGGTGCCATGGAGGCCGGGCAGCGGTTGGGAAAGTTGGGGACGACAATGACGCGACTCGGCGGTGGTCGGCGACATCAATCAGCGGTGATGCAGTGACTGGAGGGGGCATCAATGGCAACAAGGGGTAGAGACAGGGTGAGAGAGGGAGAAAGGGTGTTGGGGTGAGGTTCGGTGGCAATCTCATGAATATGTCGAGGTGTGGTTCGGTGGGAATCTCATGAATAAAAGTTAACTTGAGTCAAAAATAATAACTAACTTGTGATAAATTCTAAAAAATTCAAAAAATAGGAAAAAATCCCATAAATATAATATACAGCATAATATCAAAATTATATGTTATATTATTAATAAACACTCACACTTCAACATAATGCATTATAATATGTTATTCGGTGTAAAAATAAT
Organism: Piper betle; assembly: GCA_033002965.1. NCBI lineage: Eukaryota > Viridiplantae > Streptophyta > Magnoliopsida > Piperales > Piperaceae > Piper > Piper betle. The sequence goes on along the minus strand of JAURVB010001797.1, from coordinate 35,470 downwards.
TCCAAAATCAAATATATATAAAAAATAACTGTATATTGTCTTATACTCCGACAACTCATTTCTTATCATTTTTTCTAGCATAATTATCATATATCCGGGTACAGTTGACTTTCATCACTCATAACACACGGTTAGTCTCGACTAAGCACACAGGTTATTAAACTGATTTAATTTAAACTGACGGTTGAACCAACTGGTTAACTAATATAATACTTTAACTCAAGTCATTGGTTTTATATAATTTTATGTATTTTATAGAAAATAAGTATATATTTAATATATATTATATTCAAAATAATCATGATCACAATTAATTATTTTTCTATGTGTAAAATTCTTTTTCTAGTCATTTATATTATTTTCGTGCCAAACAAACCCTGAAGGTTCATCTATCTTCCCCGATTGAGTTATGTTGTTAGTGTGAATGTCCTTGGATTTGATCTTGTTTAGATTACACTCTCAACCTGCTTGAATCCCTTTGTCAAGAAGTATTTGTGGAAAAGCAGCTAGTATTAGTTGTGGCGACCATTTAAGAGGATTCTTAATCACAAGGAGTTTGTGGAAAAGCAGCTAGTATTAGTTGTAGCAGCTATTTAAGAGGATTTTTAATCACAAGGTCCATATTTCATGGCTTGGTGCAGGAAATCTTATTTGTCATGGAGCTTAAAAACTTTTAAGTATTCGTTTTTTATAACGAGAAGGCTTAGTATTAGTATCAACTGATATAAGAATATTAGTAATATGAAAATCAAACCATTCATCTAGATCACATATCTTCTTGGACAAAATTACACTCATTATCCAACCATTCTTGTATTTTAAAGGCTAACATTTGATAACGTAGTTGACACAAGTGTCAACGGATGTTAATCCTAATTTTTCTCTTTCTTAATTAAATACCAAGAGATATTTTTATCTGATACTAATATTTCGCTTTCTTAATTAATTGCCCATAGATGCTTTTATTATTTACAGTTTTTGACAATTTGTAGGCTTTTAGAGTAGGAAAATTTCCTATTCGACATTACTCAAACCTCGCCTTCTAGTTAGGACTTAGTGCTAATAATTGAGCAAGTCGGACTCGAGTTATAATTGCAATATAATCTAACTACTCAATTCTTTTAATCTGATTCTAGCCTTATTCTTATCAAAAAGTTTATTTCAGAAATTAAATGATTCATTATGACGTAATAAACTCGTGTATCTTTTTTGTTTACAGTAACAGAGCAAACTCGTGTATCTTTAGAGTTTAGAATATTAATACTCCACATTATGGGTTTTTTATTTAAGATCATAAATACATTCTAGTTATTATATATTCCGTAATAATTAAAGAATTAGATATAAATGAAGGGACCTTATATATATGAACTGCGGCGCATATATATAGCTTACAATTTAGCGGATCCTACTATCTAAATTCCAAATAAATTAATGTAAAAATAAATAAGTAGGTTACTTATAGAATTTCAATTGAATCTGATATTTGTAATCCTTTCATGTTAATTATTAAAGTAATTGTAATAAAAAATAAATTTAAACTAGTTCATTCTTTAAAAAAACTAAAAATATGTCATATTAATATCTAAAAAAATTAATTTTATCAAATACTTGACTGTCCTTACATATATACCTCATTATGCGAAACTCAATAAAAATTTTACATTAAAAAATATAGTTCTTCTCAGCTATGAGACGTAGTTCACCTTAATTTCCCCTAAATTAATACCTAAAATATAATTTTTTATATAAATGCATCAAACTTATGTCTCTCTTTTCAAAGCAAAAAAAAAATCTTGATATAATTAAGCCTGGCATTGAACTAATATTAACATTTTGTATGTTAATAAGCCTTGAAACTATTTATTAAGATTATGCATTTTTCAATACATGAGTCTAGAGTTGAGAGTTTGAACCTTGGGCCTAGAGTAGGATGCATCCTATGTCACCTTTGGGTAAGACTACTTTCTTAGTCAATGGGCCTAGAGTAGGATGCATCCTACTCACTCAGGCATTTGTACATGGGCCAAGCTCTTGAGGAGTTGCAAAGTTGATAATTTGCAACTCCACCTGCTTATCTATGAACCCCATGACAATTGGTCGCAACAAATCAGAATTTGTAAATTTGTTTGTTCATTAATAAATATCTATTTAACAACTGTTGCTCCACAGTTATATTTTCTCTACAATTGAAAACCAGAAGTAATTTTCTTTAGACCTTCTCTTATAATTATCTATTTTAATTAGCAGTCAAGAAATGCTCTTCAGCACAACCCTGTAATGGCTGTCACCATTGGCTAATGATCAATTTTGATTATACTCAATTGTAGCATTATTTAAAACGGCACAGCAAAAAATATTTTCCTAAGTAGAGTAAACTTGTAAGGGTACAATTTTGTATGGGAGTTTTGTTGGGGTTGGTTGATATTGTCAAAGCTTAATTAATGATATACAAGCACGCCCCCACTTATGTACCCTAATCTTAGTGAAAGTTTTGAATGTGGGTATCCTAATTCCGTATTTTAGAATCCTACGTCAACTATTAACAGGGAGCAATTAATTAGGCTTTTCATTTTTTCTTTGATGTAGTTGATGAATGACATTTCTACACACACACATTGAAAGCAATTAATCTGTTTAGCTAATTAACATTGAAAGCTCTTGTCTTGAAACCAGAAGCCAATTCCTCCTTATTTGTAATTTGTATCTGTGACTAAAAAAGTTAAATCGGTGCGTTTAAAAAATATTGACTGTGACCTTGGAGAAAAAAAAGATGACCCAGATTTTGTAATCTAATCAGAACTAAGTGGAAATTGTTTTCTTCCCATCCAATCACCCACTGAGCTAGCTAGTTGCTTCCAACTATGTTGGACCAATCCCTCCACACCCTTCTGTTGCCTTGTTTTGCATGCTTTTTAGAAACGATAGGCTGTGAAGAGAGTTGAGAACAATATTGGAGATGAGATGGTGTGTGCTTTCCATTGGAATGTTGTTGCATGCATCATACTTTCCATTGGAATTGATGTTGTTGCATGCATGATTTAATGTTTCTTCACTTGAGTTACTTGGCAGAAAAAGCGTCAATTCCTAATCTCTAGGCCACATAAAAGTTACTAAGTGATTTTGTAAATATTCTTTGTGTAACATCATCTTTATTCAACTCTTTTTATACCAAGATAGGCGATTCAACTTGATACACTTATTTTGCAAAATTTCGACGGCGCGGGCCTTGCTTTAGCCTGGTTAAGGAGCGGTCTTGGGCCTTAGGTTAGCCAGGTCTGGTGGCCTTTGTAAAACCTTAAAAATTAATTTTACATTTGATATTTACCAGAATAAGATATAGTATTAATAAACAAAATTATGATATTCAATTTGTGTTAAATATTTTGAAAGAAATGATTTACGACTATCAGCACTTAGATTTGGTTGTTGTTAATGGTATTAAAACCAGCCTAAGATTGTGTTGGACGATGGGGTGTAACGGACACACCTTGGGCTCATAAGCTTAGCATAGAAATTTGTAAGACGATTTCTTTAAGGTAAATGAAGTGTAAGATTTAGTATATTGATTGGGATATATTTATGATTATTAACTTGATTAGATAATCAATTTAAAATAAAATGACTTAGACCCATTATATTAAATTTGGGTTGGGTCATTACAACCTTCTTGCTTGCCTTGAGTTTGAAGCTTTTTGGTTGAGTCTCTTATATATTCTAAAAATATACTAAATTAAAATGTTGAATGTCAAATTAATTTGATCTCTATTCAGATTTGATCCAAAAGACTCTCTAATGATATGTCCAAATAAGAAGGGTGGCTAAGCCAACTAATTGAGTTCCAAGGTTTTTTGGATGAGTATCTCAAAAAAATGTTCCGGGTCAGGCTTTGAATGCTATTAAATAAGGGCTGGTCAAGCAATTTGAATCGAGTTCAGCCATGCTTAAAAGTTGGGCCTCGAGTATTATTCTCATATATATATTTTTCTAGATAACTTAAAATAAAATAAATTATGAAAGTTTAATTAGTTTAATTTCAATTCAATTCTATGTCAACTAGTTAATTTAAAAAGAAAATCATTGTATTGTCACGTAAAATTTTCATTAAAATATAATTACATTTTCTTATATTTTAAGTAAATGAGTACATAAAAATATATAAAATATGTATCTAATGTACATTATTTCGGGTCGAGGTGAACACAGGTGTGCTCGTACTCGTAATCACTTGATTTGAGTCGATCTTTAACTCAAACGAACGTGAGTCGACCATTGACTAAATGAGAGCTTTGTCGAGCTATTAGCACACCTTCTGAAACTTAGTTTTTACACATATGAATAGTATTTAAATAAATTAATAAAAGATTAATTCTCTATTACACATAATAATATTAGAGATTATGTAAATCATGAAGATGCAAAATCTGGTGAAAATATCATGTCTTAAAAGGAGGAAACACTAAGAAGCCTATTCTTCTTCGGGGCATCTCAGGCTTGGCCCCGTTCAATTCAGCTCAAAGTTCGAAACATAGCTAACTTAACTAAGATCTTATTATAATTATAGTTTAAAGTGCACTTAATTTGTTGGATTCAACTCAATTGGGATTAAAAATAAAAGGTTTTTAGATTTGAGTCGAGCTCACATACAAAAATGATCTCAATTGGAACCAAACTTAATAGCATGTTACGGTTCCATTATTCACGTTCAAACAAATTACGAGCAAGTTAGAGTTTAGCACCGCTGCATGTTGACCTAGTCAACGAACCGGAGATGAAAAACTGAAGGCTTTTTAAAGATAAAAATCACAAATCTTATCATATTGGTAATACTAAATTACACTTAAAACTGCAAACAATTCAACCTGGCGAGAATGGCTCCGTCCAAATAGAGTGAATGTATAATATTTTTTTCTAAGGTAGCTAAGCATAATCGCAAATTATTTGTTCACTCATTTAATCCAAATTACCACATCATCAAAAAGAAAAAAACGACAGCAACACACCTTAAAGTAAGTAAAATAGAAAGAAAATGTTGCCCCTTACCATGTACGCTGTATAATCACAATTAACAACAACGTAAAATAAACGCAAATCACAATATTATAGCATATCCGAATAATTTCGACGAAGGTGAACATCAATGATATCCACAGCTATCTTAACTCACTTGTAGCACTGTTACTACTGTACATCCGTCGAACAAGCTGTTAGAGGTTTAGCAGCGCACCTAAAAATCTATAAACCGCGACATCCAATTTAACAAAATGTACCAACATTGTCAAGTGGCATCAAATTAAGGACATATGTGTACTCTCCTTCTCGCCACACAGAAAAAGTCTTCCCTTCTACTTTTCCCACAGACAACCTCAACCAGACCAGAAAGCTATTGCAGCTAAGCAGGGAAGATGACTATTATATATATATACATAACACTCACACAATCCCACTTGGTCAAGCCCACACCAAAAAATTCGTCACTGTCTGTTTTCCTTTCAACATGGATTCAAGAAGCCACTTCTTTGAGTTAAACGCGTACCCACATCCGTCGTTGGCAGCGCCGGCACCGGCATCGCCTGTGTTCACCACCCACAAGGCCAGCCGGCCACAGATGGAGCTCAAACAATGGGATGAAAAGGGTGAGCTAGCTAGTGACGATGACCCAGAATCAGATGGAGCGAACAAGTGAAGATCATGGATCACCGCAGCTCATGACAAGCTTCAAGCTGGTTGAGAAGAGATGTAACTATAAGGATGGTGAGCTCAGATCGACGTCGTTGTCGTGGTCGTCGGAGAGGAGGTGTCAGGTGGAAGGGTGCAATTCGGCCCTGGTAGGGGCCAAGGAGTACCACAAGAAGCACAAGGTCTGTGAGAGCCATTCCGAGGCCACGAGGTGGTGGTGAAGGGAATTGAGCAAAGGTTTTGCCAACAGTGTAGCAGGTAAGGAAGGGGATCGGGTACTGTTATGCATCTGTAGTTGATGACCAAAACAGGGTTTTGGTTGTACGGCAGTTGGGAGGCGATTGATGGTTGGTTTGGTTGCTTGTAACGGTTAATCAATTGCAGGTTTCACGTTGTTTCAGAGTTTGATGGTGCAAAGAGGAGTTGTAGAAGGAAGCTAGCATGTCACAACAAGAGAAGAAGGAAGAGCTTCTTTGGTACTAGTGTGACCATCGCCTCCAAATCTCAATTTGGTATTTTCCTAGACACTTATTACTCTCCTAAGCTTTGTCATTTGTTGATGAAATTTTGGTTGCTTTTGTATAACTTACATTTGGGTTTCATAAAGTTCTACCTCATCTAGGTTAACCAATATTTTGTCCTGGGTCATATATTGTTCCAAAATTGACAAATTCACAGAGCATGTTCCTTGTTAGTGCATTTTTATATGGTTTGCAATAATTCAGCTGTCACCAAATATCACATTAATCATGACTGATTAACTAAACCATACTACAAAAATCAGAAGGATTATGTCTTGATTATTAGAGTCTTAATGGGCAATAAAGCTAATTAGAATGATTCATATATCTTTCTGATATGAGCATCTTTCAAAATGGCTATACATGGGTTGTTAGGTCTATCAGTATACGGATTCCTCGCTACAGTTAACTGAGATAGTCCTTGTCTCCCGTAGCATTTAATCTTTAACATGCTTAGCATTCAAGAGTAAAGACAGGCATGCAGTGCAATTACTGTGGCCATTAGTGATATCAGGCGACCCAGTTTATGCGTTTTGGAGTCTTGATTATCCCTTTGCTCAAAGTTGGCACTAACATTTTAATAATGACATAAACAACAGTACCATAATTTTTTTGCTGCAAAAAATGTGGTTTGATGGGATGGGAGACACTCAAATTGTGGTCATATGGGTTAGCTAGAAACACTTCATGGAGATAGATATCGAGGCATCAGGCTAATAGCAAAATATATGGATCAAATCATCAAGAGATAGTATTATTTCTTTGTCAGATTAAACTACTAACTGTATAATGTGATTGAACAATTTTAACAGTGATGTAATGTGATGTACTATTCTGGAAGACAAATTCGTGAACAAGATGATCATAATTGTGGTGGGTAGACAAAAACCCAAACATCTTGGATGTTAGGGTCTCAAGAGGACAGATATGTTGGGGATCACATAGACCTCTCCAAATTGGCATAGCGGAACTAGCGGAGCAAAATAGAGATGCCAAGTAAAACGTGGATTGTTGAAACACTAAGTCAATTCCACAGAGAAGAGCATACCACAATAAGAAAGATTAAAAGTATACAACGTCTCTCAACCTCTCTCCGTCTCAAACTTATAGATCAACACGCCTGAACTAAGAGCAATTTGTTATCACACAAGACTTACATCTCTCAGTCTTCCCTAAAGATTATTAACTGATCCCACTTACTTTCCTAAAGACCATTCGGCATTCACACCCACGCAACCGCACTCTAACCGAGGCAACTCCTACGACCATCAACCGAAAACAAAACCAGCCTCTCTAAGGTAGGAGGTATCCCCAAAGGGGGAGCCATCTCCCTTTCTAAACCTCCTAAATTCTAGTTCATTACGAATCAGATTACAGAACGAAGATATACGAAGGTTATATATAAATATGTGAGGGGGATGCAAGAATTATATGCTCAACATGAACCGAAGAGTCCAAAAAGTAGATGTTTTTACCTGAGTATCAAAACAATCAAGAATGAACTCCTTCATTTTCCTCCATCCTTCAAACCTCTCATGATGCTTCAGCTTCTTTATATCCTAGCTCGCTACATGATATTAGAGGAGATTTTGGTGTCGTGACCATCACCACCAAAATTGACGTGGCATTACTTGTCCACGTCAAAACCTTATACTTTATTTCATCCACCGTAATTTTAAAAGGATCAACTACTTTTCCCAAGTAAGTTTAAAAATGGTTAACAAAATAATTTCAACTCCCGAACACCAGGGAGTGGTACATACAGAAAATAGTCACTAAATTCAAATGACATCAAGTGTTATCAAACAACTTTAGAAAACCCAATCTGCCCAAGAAAACTTAGCCAAAACCTATAATTTTCACAATTTACTAGCTTAGCCTCCACTTGTGGAACCTAGAACTCTTCTCCTTGAATCTGTCAATGCTCTCACATGTGGTCGTGGTACATCATCTGAAATTTAAAAAAAAACAAAGGAAAATGTTAATATTGTATTTGTAGTTGTGAAAAATAAATTTAATATATAGTGCAACCATTTTGACGTTTTTCATGTTTGTCTTTCCTCCTATTTTTTTCGAGGCCTCCCTGTTTGATTTCTTATTATGGGATGGTGTACTATATTCCCCTCTACTTCTGGTCACTTAGATTCATCTACTATTAGATGAATTACAGTAATCATATGTTTTCTTTTAACGTGCAACTGAAAATGCTTCATCACAAAACTCCTCCATATTTTTTCAGTCAAACATTATGGTAGCCAAGGCATGCTTACATGGTAAACCTGAAAGCAACCATTCACAACATGAACATGTTTTATCCTTTAATGAAACAACATATACCTTATCCAACTGTCTACACTCGAAATAACCATCACCACTTGGAATTAAATTCACCATTTGGGCATCACCCATGACAAGTTTAAGCTTCTTCACTATATTTGGACAAATAATAGCTCTCTCACCAAAATTCTTATGTGCCCTTTGTCCAATCATCTTCATGCACATCCTATGAATTGTTTCAGCTAAGCTAATTATAGGCCTCTCCCGTGCTTGCAATATCATGTTGTTAAATGATTCTGAGAAGTTATTCACCAAAGCATCATTCTTCACACAAGGGCTAAATGCATGTCGTGACCAAGATGACTAAGGAATACTCTCTAATAAGCCATAAGCAGTAGGTTTTATCTTCTTTATAGTAGCCATATGAAGATCAAATTCAGCTCGATTACAACTTTGTGCAACTAACCAAAATGCACCCCTCAAAGCTCTACCCAGGTGCTTCTTCTTGAAGTTTTCATATAAATGGTGACAACAATACCTATGATCAGCTGTTGGGATGAGTTCTTCAGAAGCCGACAAAACTCCCTATAGGACAAAAGAAAAAATTATGTTAAAGCATATAAATAAACCATGTAAATGAATGAACGTCAAAACTAAAGTATACCTTTTGCCTATCTGACATGAACATCCATCCATGTTCTTCTACAGGACCAAGACCGATTGACATTAGAAGTTATCAAAGAAACCAAGTCCAATTGTCTGCATTTTCTGATTCAACGACGGCAAATGCAATAGGATATAATCCATTATTTCCATCTTGTTCTGACATCAGCTAGCAAAATACCTTTCTTCAGACCACTTAAGTGACACCCATCAAGTCCAATTAGAGGGCGACAACCAACTAAAAATCCCTTCTTTCATGCATCAAAACACACAAATAGTCTCTTGAAAGTTAAGGGTGAGTATGGAAGTGGTCTTTCAACACTAATCAATGCCCTAGTTCCCGGGTTTGTTTGATGCAATGTTGCACAATAATTGAGCAACTTATGATATTAAGCATCAATACATCATCTATTTTTGCTAATGCCTTTCTTTTCACCCTATAAAATGATTGCATTGATACAAAAATATTATAAACTTTCCACATATCATTTTGAATTGTTTTCAAGCTTTAAATCTCGATCTTCTCGTACTTTTTCCTCTATTTTCGTTGCAATGCATTTCACATTGGCCGTGCGATTCCGCTCAACTTGTACACAAGTATAGTTTGATCTTAGTGTCTTGATACAAAACATGTGTTTATCTTTTAAAATTGAAGTATGCAATCTCCAACCACATCCATTTGTAGCACATTCCACCTTGTATCTATGAGCTTCATTTTTTCTCTTCAAATCAAACCCATTTTTTATTGCAAATTCCTCTACAGTTCTTCTCAACTCAACACCTGAAGGAAAATCCATTCATATCAATAATCTAGGTTCATCTAGGTCTTCTTCTTTAAAATGTGCATTGTCATCACTATTGGAACAATAATCAGACCTCTCCCCTATATTTGACCATATATCCACATCCATGTCATTTGTCTCATCGATCCACTACTTTCTAACCTCATTATCTATAACTACATCTGCATTTTGAAAATCTCTATCACATGAAGAGTCATCGCAGTCACCAAAGCCTCCATCATCTTCGTTGGCACCTTCATCACATATCTATTTCAATCTCTTCACATGTAAGGGAGGGAAATGAAAAAGATGGAGAAGAATAAAAGATAGAGTAGGCAAATATCAAGTCATCAAAAGTACTTGCTATATGTAATGAAAAAATAAGTTCATCATCACTAAATATTTCCAATGCATAGTGACAATTTCTCCATATTATAGATATATCTAATTTACACTCCACTCTAAATAGTTCAAAGAAATTATTGGAGTTCCAAAAGTTCATAATAACAATAAGGTCACATGATAAAAAGTTCTGACTTTAAATGATAGAGGCATTTCAACAAACATTTACCTTGCACACCACCTTTGCCAAAGCTCAGACCTGAATCTACACCACCAAAGCCTTCACCTTTGCCATCTTCTACACTGGGACGATCCTTCAGTAAGGACCCAGTCGTAGTGATGGTTGGGGTAGCTCTATTAATGACATGGAATTGCTCTACCCAATCGTGCTTCTCTTGAGGGACATCCAACTATTTCCTCTCCATCATCTCTGGTCACATTAGATACTAGCAAAGTGGGGAAAGGGCATCAAGTAGATGGTATTGCCTCTTTGTCGAAGGAGAGTGGCAATTGAAGCACGGTGGCTGGCCAATGAAGATATGAGAAGAATAGGCGGTGGTAGCTTGGGAGGGACGGTGGTTGTAATAAAATTTTAGGGTTTTGAGGTAGGCAAGTAATACCACGTCAATTTGACATGTCATCAATTTACATAAATAATTTAACCGAGTTAGATAGCAAGGATGTTAAGTGTTGACTTTTGAAAGAGAGCGTAGCTAAGTGATGTTTTGGGTTGGTCGAGTGATGTCAATTGATATTTTCCCTATATTATAAGAAATCAGGGCCAAATATTGAATATTTCCAAAGTTAAGGTGTTCCTTTTATTTTAGTTTAAGATTAAATCAATAAGTTTATCATTGGATTTGTGGAGCTTGCGTTCCCAGCTTGATTAACTACGTGAATGGATAACCTCTAAAGTTTATATATGTAATTCTTAAATGATTTTAAGTTTTATTCCAATTTTGAACTTTATATATTAACTAAAAATGTCCTTAATCAACGTCAGTACGTTCATACCTTCTTTAAATTTAAAAGCCATGAATTGACAAGAGTTTGATCTTGACTCCATTTGATTGTACAATCAAGCATTAGTCTCAAAAACATGTGTTATGAGAAATTTAAACTTTAATTAAAAACCTAAAACAAAATAAGCACATTCAATGTGAAAATCTTTCAATATAAGGTAAGATAATTACTTATAAATTTAGACTCCAATTCAAAAACTCACCACTCAAACTCAACTCAACATTCTATAAAGTCGAATTGACCAATCTTATTTAGAGTCATAATTTAGACTTATTTTCAATGTGACAAATAAAAAATATAAGGAAATGAGTGCATTCTTTTCTTGTGGCTTGAAATCAACAAATGCATGGTTTGCATTATTTTTAAATTTTTAACAAAAATATATAAAAATTTATGATGTGTTTATTGTTATAACTTCTCTTAGTTTATTTGAGGAGTGAAATGAAATCAATCTCAAAGTCCTGTCAATTACAGAGTTTGATGCTGGGAAGCCACAGATTCAGTTAGAATATTTATAACCAAAATAAAATTTTAAATTTATAATAATTCATGCTAGTTGTCCACATTCAATATATTTAAATATTAATCGTCGCGCTTCTAGACCGAGGCAGTTCTATCACTCCCAGTCAAGTTTGAGTGAATTTTTAAACAAAGCTATTAATAATTCAACTAAAAATTTATCAAAATCAATCTTATCACTTTTATATATTATTATATAAGGTCATTTCATGAAATTCGAGAAGAAACTCTGTATTGGGTCGACAAAAAAATGGAGGTGAAAAGACTAGTTCTTGATGGTTGTTGATGGCTTTTATATATCCATGCATGCATTCTCTGCCAACGAGAAGTCGAAGAACTTAGCTGCTGGCTACTGACTGCAAATGCTAATAAGATGACACTCTATGTTCTAAAACAATACTTTTGAGATCAAAGCTTCATGAATTCATCTCATATAAATAATATGATGTTGGCCATGATGGTACAGGCCCAGATATGGTCGTATTATAAATATATATTTTTCTCTTTACATTTCAGGTAAACCATGCATGATCAATTTGTTGACAAAATTGTTTTTCTTGCATTTCAAACAGGGCATATAAGTAATATGATGTTGGCCATGATGGTACAGGCCCAGATATGGTCATATTATAAATATATTTTTCCTCTTTACATTTCAGGTAAACCATGCATGATCAATTTGTTGACGAAATTGTTTTTCTTCCGTTTCAAACAGGGCGTGCTCTCTCTCCCCTGTCACCTACGTCTGACTCCAGCATCTTGTTTTCTTCCTCGTGGGCTCCAAACACAGACATTAGAGACCTAACATCAGAGAAACAAGCTCCTCTTTATTCAACTAAGCCATATTTACTCTCCCAGAAAATCAGAAGTTGGCCTCATGCCAATGGTATAGGTAACTGCAATGTTGGTAACCAGTTGATCAATCAAACATCCCTAGAAGGAGCTCATGAATATCTGCCTTGCACCAATATTGGGTCTTTGGATCTTTTGCAAGTACCAGACACTTTCGATCTTTCCTGCGTCTCCAAATTGAAGTGAGCTGCTGTGCAAGTTATCTTCCTATTGGTTTTATTCCTTTGGAATACATTCCTTGATTGTGATTCATTAGGGAACAAGTACGAGAGATTTTTTTGCATATTGCTGATAAACAGGCTAGGCAACTAATATCTTGGAATAAAAATCACTCCAGCTTGTTTACTAATATCAGTTGTATAATATTGTCAAGTGTATGCATGGCTTTTCAATGGCATTAGCAAAGTGTCTAGACTTTTTTCTTAGTTTATTTGACGATTTAATTATATATATATATATATATATATATATATATAATCAAAAATACTACAGTGCAGTCTCTTTACAGCGCACTGCGAGCGCACGAGCCCGTGGGCCGTTGGATAAAAATCTAACAGCCCACGGGCCTCAAACCAGAGCTCCGCCCGCCCACCCGCCCAACGCCGTCGCCCGACGCCGCCCGCCCGACGCCGCCCACCTGCCCGCCCGAACCCGCCGCCCGCTCGACCCCGCCCGCGCGGCGGAGGGGCGAGGCGGGCGAGCAAGGGCGGGTCGCCGCGGCTTGGGGCGGGCGGGCGAGGCTGCGGCGGGGCGGTAGGGTTGGGCGGGCCGCGGCTTGGGGCGGGCGGGCCGCGGCTGGGCGGGCCGCAGCTTGGGGCGGGCGGCTGCGGTGGGGCGGGCGGGCTGCGGTGGGGCGGGCGGGCTGCGGTGGGGCGGGCGGGCTGCGGCGGGGCGGTAGGGTTGGGCGGGCCGCGGCTTGGGGCGGGCGGGCGGGCCGCAGCTTGGGGCAGTAGGGTTGGGCGGGCCGCGGCTTGGGGCGGGCGGGCGGGCCGCAGTGGGGGGCCGGGCGCAGCGTCGCGGGCGGTGATTGCCAGGGAAGTCGTGGCAAGGGGGGTCGGGGTCGCAGGGCGGCGTTGGGCGTTGGGCGTTAGGCAGGGCGTCAGGCGGGCAGGCGGGGTCGGGCGGGTGGTGGGTTCGGATGTGCGGGCGGGTCGGACGGGTTAGGCGGGTCGGCGATTGGGTATGTGGATTTGAGGCCCATGGGCCGTTGGATTTTCATCCAATGGCCCACGGGCCGTGCGCTGCTACAAGGGCTGCAACGCATTGCAGTAGCCCTATATATATATATATATATATATATATATATATATAGCAGTGCTATGGTGTGCTACCAAATTTCATTGCCCCAAACCCAGTCCCAGACCCGCTTGTCTACGGCGATTGGCCGGACCACCCGCCCCTCGCCGGCAACGCCCCCGCCATGGCCCCCTCACCCGCCGCGACGATCCCCACCACCCCCCTACCCCGCCGGTGCCGTCCCTTGGCCCCTGCCTACTGCCGCACCCCCCCACCTCACCCCCGGCTGCCCCTTCCAACCACCTGCCACCGCGCCAGCGGCCCCCAGCCTTCGCCCCCACCTGCCGCTGCCCGCCACCCTTGCCACGACATTGCTCCCTCCCCATCCGGTCGCCCCCCTCCCGCCCGACCAGCGCCAGTGCCTACCGCCGCGCCTCCCACCCCGTTCCCCCCTCCCCCCAGCCGCACCTTTCCAACAACCCCCCCCCGCACTATGGTGCCCATCAAATCTGGGCCACTGGATTGAAATATAGCGGCCCAAATTTCACTGCCCCAAACACAGCCCCAGACCCGCCTGCCAGCTTGTCTGCGGTGGTTTGCCGAGACCGCCCGTCCATCCCTGCCCCTCGCCGATGGCGCCCCCACCATGGCCCCCTCGCCCGCTGCGACAACCCTTGCCACCCCCTGCCCCACCGGCGCCCTCCCCCAGCCCCTGCATGCCACTGCACCCCCCCCAACCCCCCCCCCCCCCCGTTGCCCCCTCGCCCTTGACCACCCCTCCCAACCCCCTAGCCGCCGCCCCCGCCTGCCACCGCACCGCTCCCTCCCCATCCTGTCGTCCCCCTCCCCGCCCTGTCAACGCCAGTGTCTGTCGCTGGGCCCCCCACCTCCATTCCCCCTCGCCCCTGCCGCGCCCTTCCAACCCCCCCTGCCACCGCCACAAGGGCCCCCCAGCCGTTGCCCCTGTTAGCCGCATGCTGGCGGAGGTAGCAGCTGGTGGGGCCGCTACGGCGGCGACATAGTGCGCTGCCAAAAAGGTATAATTTTTCTATATATATATATAGAAATTTTATGGTGGGCTGCCGTCTTTTGGCAGCCCACCATGCGGCGCCAAATATGGGCCGCTGGATTGAAATCCAGCGGCCCAGATTCGATAGGCCTAGATCCGCCTCGCCGCCCGCCGCCTCGCTCGCGCCTGCTGCCCGTCGACCACCCTCGCGTCCCCCTGTGCGGCGCCCCCGCGGCCCCCGAGCCGTCGCCCCCGCCTGCCGCTGCCCGCCACCCGCCGGCACTCTCCCCTGCCAGCGCAGGGCCCGCCGCCGCGCTCCCCACCCCGGTTCCCCCTCGGCCCCTGGCCTTCCAACCCCCCCCCAACCGCCGCCCCGCGGACGGGCGGCAGAGGGTCGGACGGGTCTTGGACGGGTCTTGGGTGGGTCTGGGGCCTATCAAATCTGGGCCGCTGGATTTCAATCCAACGGCCCAGATTTGGCGCCGCATGGTGGGCTGCCAAAAGAGCGCAACCCACCATAGCAGCCCTCTATATATATATATATTATCGTCCGATTACAAAAATAACCTAAATTATATCTTTTTTTAAAATAAAAAACCATCCCACCCCTTTCTGCCGCTGGATCGTCATCAGTCCAGCTGCACGCGATTGTATTCGAAAAAATATTGTTTGTCAGCAGCCACAACAGCCGTGCGGTAAAAAAGAAAGACAGGTCATTTTCAACCTAGGCAGTTACATCCGGCCACACCTGGCTAGATTTAGCCCCTGCCAGTTAGATCAGCTAGATTTGATCCGAGATCGTCTAGATTAAAATGGTCTCTTTATATATATATATATATATATATATATATATATATATATATATAGACACTCATTTCTAGCTCACTCATTTTAATGCTAGTGAGGTAGATCAAGGTTATTAGTCGTTGATTAATTCACTAAATAGTAACCTTTCGGGGACATTCAAAAAAATTTATCGTTAAAAAAACAAATCTATAGTACTTAATTTAAACCGCCTGTCGTACAATGAATTTTACAACAACCCCGCCACCCGAATTAATGGATACTGATGTGGTCTAACCAAATTCGTTACAATTAATAATCAGGCGATTGGTTGCATTGTTATGTTTTGTGCAATTTTTTTTAAAAAAACGAAGCAATGATTAAACGATTGAAAACTACATGCTGCTACCATGCATCCTCCAATCAAATTATGAACACTATAAAGGTTAGTCTTCAAATTTACAATGCGCATAATAATTATAATCAAATAGTATGATCACTTGTAAAATATTGGGTTTTCTTAGACGGCTCCGTATTCTGTTTTGTAACACATCCAGGTGTAAAATATGCTCATCTTAAAGTGTGATCAATATACATATCCAAAGAGAACATCGCAATTCTCAATATTGGAGGCCTATTTGCCATCCTAAATTTTTAACATGAAAAAGACCACTTGGCAGTAAAACGACCATTTAAATCTATCTGGGTCTAAAGACCTCATGGGCATGTCTTAGGATGATTCAATGAAGTTAGAATATTTTAGGAGTGCACCAAATGCAGTGTCAAAATGAACACTTGATTTAAATGTTCAAAACCACGTCAAAGACCAAGTTGTGAAAATGTATGCCAAAACCAAAAACATGATGCAGATATTTTTTTGGTAAACAAATGCAGAAGGTGAAGTAAAAGCAATGAAATCAGCAACTGTTTAAGTAAAAGAACAAAGTAATATGATAGATACATCTACGAATATATACATCAGATCTGACCATAAGTTTGAAACGACTAAAGATCACAATAATGGAACTGCGATTCCTCAATATATGTATATATATATTTATATGTATACACAGAATACGCTATGGATGAATTAGCTATGACATCCAAAGTTTCGTCTACGAAAACAACCTGACATAATGAAAATGCTCACTTCTCAGCCGCTAGAATTTCCTGCTTCAAGATATGTAACATGAATTAAACCCGATAACCATGTTCAATGGGAAAATAATGCTCAATTTCTTCACCTTTTGAGGACAATAAATTTCCGTTATGTAGTTTTGCTTCCATGTCGTGCGATATAACTGGCATTTTTGAAACAATGAGCGAAGAACTCTGCAGGCCCTCCAAAAGCTGCAAGTGAAATGAAAATCACCAGGTACTAATAGCATCACAAAAGTCCTACATATCTTTTCACAATAATATTTCAAAGAGAGAAATAAAATCATATGAAAATAAATGTTTTACCCTTGACGTAGGCTGGATTTTACGACTAGATCTCCTAGGTTCAACTACACTGGAATCTGGTTTTCCTTTACCATCATCATCAGCACACAATTCATTTCCTTCATTTTCATCTGCATTTCCACCAATTGCATCAGATGCCATCACTATTTCAGACGATATCTGCATATTGGAAGATAAGTCAACTTCAAGGAACCTTTCGCTTAAATTACTTTCTCCCTCATTCACAGAGCCCTTAGCATCTTGGACAATATCTAGACTACTGGGCTCGGTAGTAGACTGTGTTGCAGAATCAGTTACAATCTGCAACGTTTGTGCTTTTCCAGCCCTAGTAATCTTTGGTTTTGGATTGGAAGGCTGCTTTACCCGAGAATCTACTTTAGGAGTACTATTCCATCCACGAGACCGCCCTTGAGGTATCAAATATTTTGTGAACTTCATCAAATCAGTTCCCTCGGCTGTCTGAAGAACCGGTTTATCTGCAACACAATGTTTACTCACATCCATGAATTTTCTCTTCTTTCCCGGCTTGGGGATGCCAAATATCACCTTTGCACCTTCCTTCTGCAGTCCAGTGCGCTTCATAATGGTAGGGCCAGAATTCTTTCCTCCATCCACTGTTTCACAGATCGAGTATGACTCTTCCGTTTTCTTTGCATTTTCAAGGGCCATATCTTTTGATAGCTCGTCCTTCTTGCAATTCTCAATTTTAGATAATCTACCAGCATTAGCTCCTTGAAACTTTCGTCTTTTTTCTTGAGGTGTATCGCCCTGGGCATCCAATGCAAATCTTCATTAGAGCAAAAGAAGCAATTTGGCTAAAGCACATTGTATGATGATAACAAATAAGACAAAAAAGCACAAATGTCAAATTGTCATCCAGACCTCATGAGAACCACTATCCTTTTGTCTAGTGCACTCTGTCCACTTGCTATCTTTCCACCGGAAAGATGATCTTAAATTCCAAGCTCTTGCAACAGATGAGTCTCCCTCAACTGCATAAGTAATTACCACATAGTATAAATAAACAAGATAGATAATTAAGTATCCTCAAACGGATTTAAAGAAAATTTTATAAATATCACTATTAACCTGAAAATTGAACAGTTAGTTTTGTGTCATCATTTTCATCCTTTTCCGATATGGTTGCTTCCCGCCATCTGAAATTGATGTATACAACCATTCAAAGTTGATAAAAAGAAGCCAACTGTCAATAAGTGAAGAACAAATAAAGCACACGAGACAATAGTAATGCATCCAATGACAAAAGAGGTAGATAGAAGCAGTTAACTAACAAGATAAGAGCGCATGCTATAGTCTATGATACAGTTATCCATGTAAACTGCCTACACCAAAATATGTTCATTGTAAAGTAAATAGATTTCAAAATGTCATCCCATATTGCTAGAATGAAGCCGTGAAACAGTGATATATACCAAAGATCAACGCCATTCCCGAGTAAAAAGAACATATTTATACATCTAGCATACCCTCCATGCATCCACACATCCACCTGGTCTCCCACTGACCACATGCAATTTGCCATGGCTGCTCTCCGTCTTTTACTGGTTCCTTCATACTTCCCTGGAGCAATAATTGGGCCAGTAACACGTAATCTAGGTGCTGCATCACCTTCCCCTTTAAGAGGTACCCACTCTTTTAACCGATCAGTGCCTGAATATAGTAGAAATGCCCAATGATGATGCAAATGAATGACATTAACTCTCTTTAAAAAGTGAAAGTACATGAAAGCTAGAAGGTTTCAGCACCAATCAATATGCAAGTTTTTTGCATGTACCTTTATCTTCACAAAGCTCATCATAGCAAACAAAAGCTTGCCCATCTTTCAGTTCGCATACCTTGGCAGAAAACCAGGTGCCTCTAAGGCCATCCTCATTAGAAAGAACCTACTTACAGGAGGTAGAGCATTAATATGTTATATGACATGCAAGATCATGAGAACTATACAGCAGCTCTTCAGCAACTATATTGACTGCCTAATTCTATATCCAAATGACGCACCTCAACAATGGAACCCTCCTTAATGTCGCCATCCATCAGAACCTTGGGTAGCTGAACACTTTTACTTTGATCATTTTTATACGCCGAAGGTCCTGGTCTTTCAGGTCCAAAATTTGATTTTGCGATGGCTGCATTCAAAACGCCAGATTCCTCTACGCGCCCCCTCCCAAGACTCTTCTCAGTTGTAACAGGAGTGCTACCAACTCCTCCAAGATCTTCCCTAGGTGGGATAACTTTACATGAAGCAAACTCCTTTCCTCCACCCACTCTGTCTTGAAATTGATTCTCACACAAGAGATCTCCACATGCAAGTTTCCTAGCGGCATCATTTTCACTACTTGAATATGATGGATCTCCTCTCAGCTCATTAGAAGCTGGCTTAAGCCTCCAGAATCCTTCTGGACTTCTTTCTATCAATTTGCTTAATTTTGGAGGCACAGGCTCATTCATTGCAACAAGGGTCCCAGCTTGAGCTACAGAATCTGCTGCCACTTCAGCAGCTCTCACAATTGAATCCAAATTTTCTGCTCTTCTTGCAGCAGCTGAAGCAGCTTCAACTCTCTTTCTAGCAGCCTCCTTCGTCGCAACAATAATTGATGCTTTCTCATTGGCTTTTGAGCTCAATTCAGATGTAATATTTTCACCCTTTACAGCCTCATCTACCATTTCTTTGGCCTTAAAAACTGCGTCTGTAGCAAGCTTTGCAGAAGCAGAAGCTGCCCTAGCAACTAATGCAGCTGCTGTGGCAGCAACAGCAGCAGCAGCCAGCTTTGCTTCAATATCTGAAACTAATCCAGAGTTTTTTGAACAGATAGCTGATTCCATATTCTCTGGCATTGAATTACAGCAGAAGTTGCAATAGAAGCATCATCTTCTGATGGCAATTTTTCTTGTTCGCTTCTACAGTACATGTTTGCAGCAGGAACAGCATTTTGCATGTCTATGCCACGTGGTACAACTTGGAAATGAGCTGAAGAGTGGTTGGAAGAACCCGTCATTGCAAAATGGCAAGCAGAAAGTATAGAGGATGCAGGCATGGAAGTTGATGAAACAACAGCAGATGATACAGTAGGCTTAGATACATCATGAGGCATCAAAATTGTCTCTCCCTTGGAATGACCAACTATTTGTCCCTGAATAACTTCCAAAGAAGCATTCTTTCTATGTCTTCTAGACTTCTGCCCATCAGCAGCATGCTTGCCAGATAACAACGGTGTTGTTCTCTGAGGCTCAATTGATACAGCAGAAGCTGGTAAGACATTAACTGGACCCAAGGGAGCACTCAAAGTGGTAGGAACCGTCATCTGCACAGTGGAAGCATTTGAAGCAAACAACTCTTGGACAGGAGCAACTTGAACTGCTTCGGCAGCAGACAGCATACCATATTGCTTTCCAGCATCAAAAGTCACAGCTTGGGGCCGATATTGGTGAGAACTCGAAACAGAGGGCTGAGATAGCCAGGGTAATGTATTGCCCATGTACTGCTTCATTTGAGAAGATTGGTATGGATGCAAAACTGAAAATGAATGGTGATAATCCAGGACATGACCCCCGGCGAATTTGTCAACTGCAATCCTTCCTGACATAGAGAGGTAGCATTGCGAATCACAGAAGACACACCCATAGAACAGCTTATGGTATTATTTGGTACAATACCCAGTATACTAGTCTGACCAGCAGTAGCCTTGCTCTGAATGAAATCACCTGGATTTGTTGAGAAACCTTCGTTATAATCAGTGTCAAATAATATAAAACAGCAACATTTCAATTTCAAGTACAAGAAAACCATTAGCAGCAAGGATATTTACCTGCATGAGAAGAGAATGAAGAACTGGCAATTGGAGTTTGATTACAATTTAACCTTCCAACAGCATTTTTCCATGTAGTCTCCCATGCACTTTTTCCTTCATCTGTGAACCAAAACAATTTAACATTGACGCCAACGTAATAAATTTATGATGACTAGAACAGGACACATGTATAAGAATGCACATACCCTGACAGGAGTCTCTAAAAGCAGAAAGCATACAGGCTTCATCAGGTGCTGTGCCTTGTCTGTAAATTGTGAGATTTTGTCAACCCAAAACAATTTCACAACATTTAGTCAAAAGAAAAAAGATAACAAATACAAGGGGTAAAAAGAACAAGTAAAGAGACATACTCACATCAGTGATCCATAAACAAATATTTGTGCACGTAACTGCACTTGTTGTACATCTGTGAAAGGCTGGTGAAATAGTGTTGAAGAAAGCAAAGAATTTGAATCAGGCACATAGGATGTCTGAATCATGGAAGCATCAGACTGCTTTGCAATACTGCTTTCAATACCAGAAAGCTGCGTCTGATGAGGTTGAACTGCCTGACTCAAATTTTCTTCAAATCCAGGAGTAACATTTGCGCCCTTGTCAGTTCTTTTCTTACGTGTGGAAGAACTTTTTGCTGCTATCTTCTCCTTAGTTGTAGCCTCTTTGGTAGATGCACTGTGAGATAATGATTTGCGCTTACTGGTACTGGCCACCTTTGTTGTTCCAATAGGAGACTTGGATGGTTTCTTACTTCCCTGAGAGTCATCTTGTGATATCACATCATTGTTTTGGCACAAACCAGATGCCTGACCCCGATTCTCTTCCTGAAAAAGATAAGCCAGATGGGATTCAAGAATACACCATGTCAAAGTTACTAAATCAATGGAGAACTGAAATGATAAGAGACCACCAAACCTGAAGTGATTGTGAAGACTGTGCATTGCAAAAAGGCTGCCAACCTTTGTTATTATCAGCATCCAGAGTATCTTCTACAACCGCAAATGAGAAACTCCTACCATCGTCAGAGGAGCAATCTATGTTTGACTTAACTACACTAGGATTCCTGTCAGTTAAAGATAATGCCTTTCCAAGGTCACCTGTGGTTATATCGTCTACTTTGGATTGTTCCATGGAGCTAATGATGGTAGGCGATCCACACATTGTCTCAGGATGTAATTCCAAAGAAGTGGTTACAGAAGGGAGAATTGATACCTCACCTGCAAAATTTAGTAAAATTATTTAAGAATAAAAAGATTAAAATAAATGCCAGTTAATAGAAGAGCTATTCGCCATCAAAGTAGACTCTGTAGTGACTAAAAAGGCATAATAAGCATTCTCCTATACAAAAAACAACTGAACTTATAGATGGAAGGGTTGGTTTGCATATGCTTCCATGTAGAAGCAAATTGAAATCCTTATAAGTTTTGCTATGGAAGATGACTATATTGGCATTTCTCAACCAAAATCATATGCCTATACAATAAGGTGGGCAAGAATTAGATAAAACTGATGTCCCACTTCATCTTATTGCCCTCCCTTTTGATGAATGCATCATAAACAGCATTTGCCTAAAAACATGGAAAATTGTTTCTAGATGAGTTTTATGTTGTTAAAATGTGATAGCAATCAACGATGATACAAAATTCATGCTGCCAACTGCAGCTTAGCAGGAATAACATGTAGTAATCATGGTCGTGGTGGTGAATAGCCTAGATACCGAAGCCTCCTGTAACAAAAATACTCCCAAAAAGTAATAAACGACACCTTTAGATAAAGAAAACATGACATATGATATCTGCTAAATTGCTAATACAAAGATGATCGGCTTGCTTCATTTACCTTGAGCATCCTTCAAACTGTCAACTTTAGATGATAAAACACCTTCAGCATCCTTCTGATTCTGTGTGCCTTGCTTTGGACATCTCTCCTTGTCTGGAATAAACATGTTTAATAATCACTAATCTCGAATACAACAAAGCTCTTACTTACAAGGAAAAGCAGGGAAACACGTAATAAAAGGCTTCTGCAAGTGGAAGTATAGTATATACGAAGAAGTAGAGTATAGCATTTTAAGTAGTACCATGAACAAAATCTCAACAAAAAAAATTGTCTCCAGAGCTTATGCAAGCTTCAGACACATCAGTTACTCGTGTAACAGCAGTGTGGAGAGATGAATAATTGTCCATACCTACAGAATCACTCTGAGGAGTGAAACATACTCCACATTTGTCATTATTCTGAGTAATCTCTACAGGTCCTTCGCATGAAGTAGATGATTCTGTAACCTTCTCAGGCAATAAACTAGAGCTTTCACCCTCCACAAATTTACCAGGATCAACCTCAGACAGAGAACATGGTTTTAAGGATATTCCAGAGACAACTTTATCCTCATCAACGTTGGAAGGCCTTGATACCCTTTTGGATGCAGTTTCCATGGCCACATCTCTGGTCTGGTCATTTTCTCGAAGAATTTTATCTCTAGCTATAGTATTACCAGCTGCCAACAGACGAGCATTGGTTATAACTTCTGAAAATGTCAAGAAAATTGCACCTAAAGTAAGTAGATAAACAAAAGCTGGAAAACATTCCCCTCTGAATGATTAAACACCTCACATCATTTTTGACTTTGCATGTAACAGGTTTAAGCAAAAATATTCTGTCGATTCCATCAATTGCATGCATATTTATGAAAGAAATGGCAGCTAGATACTTGGATGTAGTACTCATAAACCATTCAATATGTGCATAAAACTATCATTCAACATAAAAAATAGATTGACGGTAAAGGAAAATATAATTAAAGAAATGCATTAGGGTAACTGCTTCCCACACCTTTATCTTCAGATGTTAACACTTGTTTGTCAGCATGGATTTCACCGGCTCTTTGGTCATTAGATTTGATAGAACTTCTCTCATTTTTAGTACAATTTAAATCGACTGTTCTTGGCTCACCTGCTTTACATGGTAGGCCAAGCATGCAGGTCACCTGTAACTCTAATGAAGACTCAAAATTATAGGTATCAGTCTCAACTGATTTGTCTAATTTACATAGGGCAGTTCCCTCAGAAGAAACAGGTGCAGCTTCATCAGTTATGCATTTTTTTCTTCGTGGAATTGAGGAACTTCAATTCTAGATGATGTGATACAAACTCCATCCTGTTCACTCTCCATCAGTGATCTATGACTTGTCTGGGAAGATAAAATTTGTTCATCATCATCCTTGGAAACCTCAATAAGCACTTCCTCTTGTCCAGCTGCAGATGATTTCTTCTCTCCCACAATTATAACATCATTTACCTCTTCATTCAATTCACAAGCAGCTCCACCATCTGTACAAAGGGATTTGTTTTTTAGCCTAATCTCCATCTGCGAATCATGAGAAGTTTTAACTTTAGCATTAACATCATCATTTGGAGAAAGTTTTGCATTTTCATTGACCATTGGCTCAGGTACTCCTTTCAACTCTCCAGAATGATCATTTGCATTTGATACTGCAAAATCTACATTTAATACAGGTTCAGATTTAGAAATCTTATGAACTTGATCAACTTCTAAAACATTATTTCCAGTTCCACAACTAGACGCCTCACTTACAGCTGAAGAATGATCTTCATCTACAACCATCTGCCCCACAGAAATAGTAGATAATGCAACCATTTGGTCCAAGTCACGTTTTTCAGCAGTACAACTACCCCCAGAAGTACCAATATCAGAGCCACAACCTTCATTTTTGCATGATGGCAGCACAACTTTAGGCGGGGGGTAATCAGCTAAATCCCCAGCAGGTAAGTTTTCCACACTTCTGTCAGGAGGCATATTAAAACAAACATCACTGATACTCTCCACCTTGGAAAGTCCTAAAAGCTTCTTATCATGTGTATCCATTTCATCAGTCAAACTGTCCACAATAGCAGCATCTAATTTTGACCCAAAAAGTTGATATGCACGCTATTCATCCTGATCTATAGATTTTGACAGCCCCTCAACTGAAGCAGATGAAGTGACCTCTGACCAGACATTATTCCTTGAAATAGAACAAAACTTGACAACACTCAAATTGAACTCTACACCATTATTTCCTCGAGAGAAATCTTCAATCCAGTGGTTAGCTTGCTAATTCTGGACGCTGAGTAAATCCTCTTTTTCAATTAGGAAATCCACGCCAATTTGATGGTTTTTGTCTCTATCATATCTTGGGAAGGGACAGACCTCTACACCTGAAAGAAGAACGTTTTCCTAGCAAACTAGTCGAAAATTCTGGCTTTGGAAATCACCGCCATCATAATCCATATGTGCACTCCTGCAGATAAATGAGGATATTGATAAGCATATCTATACAGAAGTTACCACACAATAACTCAACTACTCATTTCCATAGTCCCAAGTGATTGCAAACACCAACTTCTTCCTTTTCTTGGCCAATCAAATATTCTTGATATGCCTAAAAACATTTTTCATTCAACCAATAAAGATAAAGTGGAAAAATAAAATGTTCTTGGCTGCTCATGTATTTTTTATATGCCTAAAAACATTTGACGTTCCACCAAAAAGAGAATAATAGAAAAATGAAGTGTTCTTGGCGGATAATGTATTCTTGATATGCATAATTTCGTTTGACATTCCGACAAAAAAATATAATAGAAAAATAAAGGGTTCAAAATTCAAATATGATAGGGAAAAAGCATCTTAAGAAAGTCTGTGAAAGTAACCCCAGTAAGATTGCTCTTTATGATAAAACTATATTTTAAAGAAAAAATTGATTCAGCAAGGGAGATTTGAATTTTCTTTAGAAAGAGAATCAAAATCAGCCCATGTATAAACAGACAAACTAGAACCACAAATTACAAATTTAGGACACATGACATGCATACATCAGGATACATCAATACCTGTGTCCTGCAACAGAAAATCAGTTTACCTTTTTTAATATACAAGGTTTCCAATACCGAAAAATAGTTCTTGGACAATGACATAGACAAGCTACCAGAGAAATTCAGAAATGTTTCTGATGCATTCAGATTATTGTTATATAAGAGAAGATTCGCAGTTAAATATCTTCGCATTACAAGAATAAAGTTACAATAACCTTTTCAATCTCCACGGCCCACCACCCACCACCTCTCCACTGATTGCACCGTTCCACCTGTATGTCAATTCCACTCACTTCCATCCATCATCTTCATATCCCATGCAATCAACAGTACTTGCTAACCTTTTCCAGCAACATGAATAACCAGGAATATTTAATTTTAAAGTTGGAGTTCAAGAAGGCTAGTAACTATGACAAAATTTTTTCTCCATCTCGGTTATTGATTTCCGCGAGACCTCTATTACATCCCAGCTCTCATTTCAGCTTCCAGCCAATATTCAAAATAATACTGCAAACATCCTGTGTACATCACATGCACTCCACAACAGTAAGCTGGCCCAAGTGTAGTTTAAAAATGCAGGTTCTTTCCCCTAAACCTACCCAGGAGGGAATCATAAGAACCCACCATAGCAGTCTCTTATGAATGAAGCGTGTTGTTGAATGTACCTGCTAATAAGGATAGTAAGTTGGTATGTTGAGTCAATGAGTTTTTATTGAGTTTTTTATGAGTCAATTATGTTGAGTTAGTGAGTTGTTCTCTTGGCTATGTATGGGGAACTTAGAACAGGCGAGTCATCTCTGTAAACCACTATCGATAATTCAATACACTATTCTATTGGTTTAATTAGCAAGCTAATTCTTCGTACGATGAAGTCGGAATACGCTCGTTGATATAGAGTTCCACCTTCCTTGAACTCTTCAAGCATCCCCATTCTCTTCTTTTGTTATCTTCGTCACGGCTACATACAAGAATTTTTGTCGCCGCGGTGTTGGAACAGGTCCAAAGATTGCTTATGGCTCCTCAAGATCATAACATTGTCACAACAATTTCTAACCTGCTTCATCCCCAAACCCAAATCCAAACAACAGCAAACCAAAAACACTTCCTTTACACTCCCATTACAACCACATACAACCAAATCCCACACAAATCATTAACCTCCAATCAAAAAAACCCTAAAAAGGAAAACAACACCAATATGTTACCTTTCTTCTCACTTTTTGTGCCAGCTACTGTTCTATTCTTTTAAAGTAAGCATATTTTTCGTTGCATAACAACAAAGCGGTTCCTACTATGGCAATACAAATTCGAAAAAACAAAAAACGCAACAATCGACGCACCAACCAGAGATTCAACACCAGCAAAAGCACAGACCAGCTCAAAAACAGCAGAGAAGCGTTTTTCTCCGCTCACCTCCGCCGCAACTGCCTCCCTCCGGCCGGGATCCGAGCTCGCCGCGGAGTCATTCCGCCGGGGCGAAGCCGGCGCCGAATCCGATGCTTCCGGGCACCAAAGCGCGCTGCGTCGCCTCCCACATGCACCGGCGGCCGCCTCAGGAGCTATGCTGCTGGTCCTACGGCCGGAGACCGATCGGCGGCGGGGGATTATTCCGGCGAGGTGGTGGTGGTGGTGGTGGGGCGGGGGGGATCGGGGAAGGAGCTGCCCTTGTTTGGGCGGATTTGAAATGCGGTTTCATTCCACCTGAAAAACCGCTGCGTCTGTTTGTCCCTCCTTTTCCTCCTTATTCACGCTCTTGCCACTCACCTGACCTCATTTCCCGGCATTATTCCTTCTCGCTCGTTCCCGGGCCCTCCATTGGGCGCCACGTCATCACACGCGGGCCCACTGCCCTGGTGGCCTCGGCCTCAAGCCCACGTTGCATGCCATGTTAGCACTTGGACCCGTAACAATCATTGTGAGCGGATAAAATTGCTTTTATTTATTTATTTTAAATGATTTACCCGCAAAATAAAAATACAGTCATATATAAAGAGCTCTGGTGGCTTTAACTATAGGCCACGTCATCACTAAAGGATGTTGACTGCTTTCCATGTTGTATGCCACATCATCGCTAATGGGCTCATTGCTCTCGGGGTGTTATTGTGCCGTATGAGCGTGATTATAAAAAATCACGTTAAAATGAGTTGATTTTTCGTACAAACGTGGTAGAAGATAGGGTGGTCAAATAAATCGGGTGCGCAGAGCTCAATCATGTGTTTGAACTCAACTCAAATAGTTCGAAATTTGTTTAAACTTTACTCAAAATCGAACGAATTTTAAACACATATTCTTCAAATTGACTTGAATATTTTTTATATTGTGTGAACTCGACTCGAGCTCGAATACACTTATACTATTTAATTTTGACGAGTTCAAAACTAACTCGTTTGGAAACTCGAAACCAGCTTAATTATAAAGTCGAAAGTAACTCACGAGCTGACTCGCTTAATTAGCAAATGGAAGGCATATTAAATAAAAAATATAAAAAATGTGGT
The DNA here is from genome assembly GCA_033002965.1 of Piper betle. Classification (NCBI taxonomy): domain Eukaryota; kingdom Viridiplantae; phylum Streptophyta; class Magnoliopsida; order Piperales; family Piperaceae; genus Piper; species Piper betle. The sequence goes on along the minus strand of JAURVB010001797.1, from coordinate 7,130 downwards.
AAGCATGAATTGAACACATGACCTAACTCCTTTGTTAATTTATTATATATAAATAAATACAACTAGTTACAATTAAACTTATTAATATATGTATATATATAAAGACTATCTTAGTCAGTGGCGGATAATGTTTCTACCTTAAATGTAAAACCCGTGACTCGAGTCAGGGTTTTACATTACCGAACTAGTCGGTTTGACCGTTGGTTCGAGTCGAGTCAGTTTCATGAACCGCGTGCTGAGTTAAGGCCAGCCGTGAGTTATGAGCGATGAGGGTCATGTATGCTCAAGTGTACGATGATAATGCCTGAAAGATGATGAAAAATGGGTTATCAAGTTATATGGAGGTATGCAGTATTGATTGTTATTTTTATTTGATCGTAGAATAGTTTTAGGCCGAATAACGCATTAGGACACGTTGGATTAGCATGTCATTTGGATGTTGATGTGTTTGTTTTATTTTATGGAATTTTTCCATATTTTTCTAGATTTTTTAGAATTTATTACGGACTAGTTATTATTTTAACTCGAGTAGGAATCGAGTCGATACTTATTTACGAAACTGCCACTAGAGCATTTCTTCTCCTCCCGACCCTTCTTCACCCAAACCCTTGCCGTTGTGTGTTGCTGCCGCCGCCGTGCTCCCACCGATCGACGCCGCTCTGCCTTGCCGTGCCGTCGCCATGCCGCCACGACCGACCCCGGCCACCAATCGCCTGCCGGCGTGTTGCCGCGATGCCACGAAGCCGCCTCAGCCGTCGCCACTCCAAGCCGGATTCTACCGCCGTTCGGTCGTTGTTGCCGCCGCTGTGACCACCAGTCTCACCCTCTCGCCGTCGCCGACATTTCCCCCACCATCCCGAGTGCCGTCGAGGACGGCCGCAGCCCCGATCGGAGCACGCTGCCGCCGCCCGTTTTCAACGCTGCCACCGACAGCCATCGCCGCTCCGACTGCTTTGTTTGACACCACCATTGGACCCCGTCCCGAATCACGGCCGGGAAAACTGCCGACACTCACCTGAAAACCGCAGGAACCGCCGGAAAATTAGATTCGTGGGAAATTCACCGAATCATTCGCCGAACACACCCGGTCCAATCTGATCGGACTTCGGACGCTGCTAGGTGCCGAATTCGAGTTTCGAGCCACGAAACGGAAACCCTAACCGTCGCCGATTTTCGACGACGCGAGGTATAATTTATTTTAACTTAATTATTTGAAAGTATTGATTATTAGAATTGCATTCTAGGATTGGTGAATTGTGTGTTATAATAATATATATAAATGTAGATTTGATTAAGGATAAAATATGAAATTTGTTTGATTGAGTGGTGTTAAAAATTGAGGCTAAGAAACTAATTAGGGTAACTAGGTAATGATCATGATCTAATGCAAAATAGCCTAAGTAGACTTGCTAGAATTGATATAGGTTGATGTGTGTTGATTGATGAGTGATTGTGTTGATTGTGTGTGCATGCTATAGGATGTGTGATTCATCATGCGGGCGTTAGTTTTTAGCTTGATTGTGTAGGTACGGTGTAGGAGCTCGCCGCCTAGGCGCGCGGACCCGTTTAGAGCTTCTACCAGGTCCGTTTAGGACTCGTTCTCTCTTTTTATGCTACTCTATTGTGTATTTGATTTATCATGTGCAGGACGAGTTAAGTGGCGTTTTATCGAATCCCACTTAACTCGGGCCATTTAGGCAACGATTTTTCGGATTAATAACCCTCGAGGATGAGATCCCTCGAGTTTGTTTTCGAACTTCAGATCCAGCTCACGATGCCTTCGGGCCTATTGTATAAATCCCAACCTAGACCTATATATATGTATAGTTTTCACGTTTTCAGTGAGAGATTGACTGAGGGAAATCCGACCACCGTGCTACGCGAGCGGGCACGTGTGAGTCGATAGTGGGCTCTGGAATGGTGTGCGGGCTGTTTCATTCCCGAGGGATCATGACAACTCCACCTTTGAGTTCCTCAAACCCGGAGAAGTATGGAGGTTCACGGGTACTGCAATGCAGCGCATGTCTAGACTTGTGGTTTCAAAGGGTACTAAAGGCGACTGCCTGAGAGTGCTCGGCCTTCGTACTCAAGGCCCGGAGTAATATGGAAGGTGCAGAGGGCGGAAAGGAATGAGATTTGATGCGAGAAGCGATAGAGAAATAGCCAAGGTATGACAATGAGAAAGAAAGGGGGACGCTATTGACCCGAGGGCGACGGCTCCCTTATGTGCCCTGATGAGAGTTCTTGAGGAAATATATGGTTTTTATTCAACAGGAGAGTTTGCTCTCCTGTGCTAGATTGATATTAGTTATTTTCCGGGCCGGTAACACTCGATACTGACGGTTTTTCTATATATATGTAGGTGAGGAATGCGAGCGATGAAAGCTGTCGGGACTGCGAGGAGCAGCACGGAACCGCGCACACATGTATCTACCGCGTGTAACGTATAATGATGATGTGTTAATGCTATGTGAATGATAATTTGGATGTGTTTGTTTAGATGAATTGCCTGTTATAAAATGAACGGATAGATGTGAATGAGCAGGGAACCTTGAGTTCAGCCTCGGCTTAGATGAAAACAAATGAGATAATAATGGAATGCCGCGGTAAATTGTTATGTTTTGTTGTATTTTGATAAAATATTTATATACCTTTGTTGTGGACAGGTTGGCCCTTATTGCACTTTTAGGAAAACTCTGTCTGTTTTTACGTAGTAGTATATATTTTCTATTGGTTTCTCATTTATTGTTTTGTTTTGTTTTGCTTGCATATCATCACATGCATGTAGGACTCTGTTAGAACCCAATTGTTCCCATTCATGCATCTCATGGTTGCATGCCCATCTTAAGACGCCGAGGGCAGATCCGGGTCGGCTTAACCAAACCCAGTAGATTAGCAAACGGTTCGGTCACCGGTGACATTTTCGGGTCGGTTCATGGGTGTAACACCCCAAATCCGGTCCACACTCGTGAACCGAACCGGCATGTTGCAGGCCCCGGTTAGGTCGGCTAACCCGAACCTAACTCATGCGGATCCAATCTCGGCGTCTTAAGATGAAGATACGACTCGCAATGCATTGATGAATATACAACCCTAACGTGGTACTACATGAATGACATGCAATTCAAGCACACACCAATACCATTACGATTAAACTCAATAAAAATTCTAAAATAAAACGGACAGAATTTTCCCTAAAAGTGCAATTAGGATCCACCCTGTCAAAACAATACATACCAATATATATGCATATATCAATAATTTTAATCACACATAATCTAATATACTGTATATTCATTATAGAACTTGGACCATACTTTTGCTGCGCACTCTGATCACATCTCACCTCTTATCATCATATCTTAGCTTTTCATCATGTCATAATATTATTTCATTGCGTTTAATCATATCCTATCATGTCTTAGTATTTCACATCATTCACAATATGATAGCATCATCAATAAAATATAAACACTCAATCGACTAACATGTGTGCAAGTGACAACAATGCTCCTCCGTCCAAGCTGGCTCCTTCAACTCGTGATTATTACCTACATATAGTATAAAAACACGTCAGTAACAAGTGTTACTGGTCCGGAAAATAAAATAACTATAACAAGCTGGCTATGAGAGCAAACTCTCATATGAAAGAAAACATCATACTCCACGTGAACACTCTGAAGGGCACTACTGAGGAGCCACTGGGCTGCAGACCTGGTAGCATCCCGAACTTACTGATCTGCTGCTGGTACTGTGCCGCTCTCGACACTTCTTTTTCAGTACTTCTCGTGAAACTTTATCCTAAGCCCTCTCCTTACCTCCATATTTCTCCTGGCCTTGAGCACGAAGGCCGAGTACTCTCAGGCCAGTCGCCTTTAGTACCCTTTGAACCACAAGTCCGGACATGCGCTGTACTAAATAGTACCCGTAAACCTCCACGTTCTCCGGGTGTGAGGAACTCAAACGTGGAGTTGTCAGGATCCCTCGGGAATGGAACAGTCCGCTGGCACTAATCCAGAGCCCGCTTTGACTGTCACGGCATCCTCTGCATGGTACGTGCAGTCGATTTCTCCATCTCTCGTCTCACTGAAAACGCGAAAACTACATATATATAGGGCTGGGTAGGGATTTATATAATAGGCCCGAAGACAACTTGTAAAACCCACGATTCGAGTCAGGGTTTTATATTCAGAACCGGTCGGGTCGACCGTTATTTTTCGAGTTGAGTCAGTTTCAGGACACGTGTGCCAAGCCGACGCCGGTCGCGTGTATGAGCTATGAGGGTCATGCGTACCCAAATATATGATGATAACGTCATGAATACAGCAGAACAGAATGAGTTATCAGATATATGAGAGTATGCCAGTCATTTTTTTTATTTTTATATATAGGGGATCGTAGAATTAGTATTAGGCCGTTTACCGCGTTAGGACGCGTTCGGGCAGTTTGGGTGGGTTGATAGTTCTAGAGCATGTCATTATAATTTTTTTGGTGTTGTTTGATTTTACAGGATTTTTCCCGATTTTTATGAAATTTTTTAGGATTTAATACGAGTTAGTTATGATACTTGACTCGAGCCGGAGACGAGTCAAGTATTATTTACGAGTTTGCCACCCATTTTCACCCCGACTTTTCTTCCCCCGCGCCCAAACCCTCGCCGCGCCGCCCCTGTTCGCGCGCCACCGCCGCCACGGCCGGCGCCGCCTGGCCGCCGATCGACGCCGCCCAGCCCGGCCACGGCGTCGCCCTGCCGCCCCGACCAGGTCCGGCCCCCATCGGACCGCCGCGACGCGAGGAAACCACGCCGCGACGCCGCGGCCGCGTTGCGGTCACGTTGCCGATTCCGCCGCCGGCGACCGTCGCCGCCGTGATCGAGTGGTCACCTCGACGTCTTCGACCAACCCACGACTGTCCCCGACCGGAACGGAGGCCAGCGCCGCCCATCCCGGCCGGATCGAGTCACCCACCGCCGCCACCACTGTTTTGACCATTTTCCGGCGAGCCGCCAACTCCGTCGACCATGTTGAGGCCATAGATGAGTCGGGCTCGCCGAGCCGGTTCCGAGGGTACCCAACACGACCCCTTTCCGACTAGTAGACGCCGCCGGCGATTGTCGCCGGAAAACCACCGGAAGCCGCCGGAAAACCGCCAGTAGCGGCCGGAAAACCGCCGAAAAATCGGAATTTCTGGAATTCGCTGGAATTCACCGGATCTTCCGCGGAGCTCACCTAGTTGGACTCGATCGAACGTCGGACGCCGAGGAGCGCCGAATTCGAGCTCCGAGACGCGCGACGGAACCCTAGTCGTCGCCGATTGCCGACGACGTGAGGTATAATTACCTCCGATTGATTTATTTAAAAATTGATGATAATTGTTAGCATAGCATGCTAGGGTTGATTAATTATCATGATGAATATCAGAGTATGAATGAAGTTACATGATGTGATTGATAGTGCATGGAGGATAAGTAGTCTAGTGAGATAAGTAAATATGAGCATGTTAATCGAGTATGACGTAACTTAGAAAAACGGTATAAAATTGGTATGAATAGGATGACGTAGAATTATTTTTACATTATGATTACTTGATTGTTGATGGATGTTATTCGTATTGTGTGATGTTTGTTGAGTTTGATGCATCATTTAGTTAGCGGGCGTTAGTATCTAGTTTTGATGTGTAGGTACGAAGTAGGAGCTCGCCGCCTAGGCGCGATGACACGCTTGGAGCTTCCACCAGGTCCGTTTAGGACTCGTCTTGTTTTACGCTCTTCCATTGTATGTTTATTTTATTATTGCAGGGCGGGTTAAGTGGCGTTTTATCGGATCCCACTTAACTCGGGCCATTTAATCGAATATTTCCGGATTAATAACCCCTCGAGGATGAGATCCCTCGAGGATGATTTCGAAAACAAGATCCACCACAAGTTGCCTTCGGGCCTATTATATGAATCCCTTCCCAGGCCTATATATATAGTTTTATCGAGTTTTCAGTGAGACGAGAGATGGAGAAACCGACTGCACGTACCATGCAGAGGATGCCGTGACAGTCAAAGCGGGCTCTGGATTAGTGCCAGCGGACTGTTCCATTCCCGAGGGATCCTGACAACTCCGCGTTTGAGTTCCTCACACCCGGAGAACGTGGAGGTTTACGGGTACTGTTTAGTACAGCGCATGTCCGGACTTGTGGTTCAAAGGGTACTAAAGGCGACTGCCTGAGAGTACTCGGCCTTCGTGCTCAAGGCCAGGAGAAATATGGAGGTAAGGAGAGGGCTTAGGATAAAGTTTCACGAGAAGTACTGAAAAAGAAGTGCTGAGAGTAGCACAGTACCAGCAGCAGTAAGTTCGGGATGCTACCGGGTCTGCAGCCCAGTGGCTCCTCAGTAGTGCCCTTCAGAGTGTTCTTGAGGAAGTATATGTTTGCTTTCAGATGAGAGTTTGCTCTCATAGCCAGTTTGTTATAGTTATTTTATTTTCCGGACCAGTAACGCTTGTTACTGACGTTTTTCTTATATATATGTAGGTGATAAGCACGAGATGGATGCGCCAGCTTGGACGGAGGAGCAATGAGGTCTTGTGCACACACACATGTTAGATTTCTGAATGTTTAATATTGCATTATTATGTTATTATATTGTGAATGACATGATTAAATGTTTGATGCATGACAATGACATGAAATGAAATGGTCAGAGTAGCGCAGCAAAAGTGGGGTTAGGACCCAAAGTTCAGAGAATGATGAATATAATAGATTAGAAGTATGTGTGAATGCTATCGTTGCTATACGTATATATGTGATATATTTGTATATATATTATTTTGACAGGGTGGACCCTAATTGCATTTTTAGGGGAGACCCGGTCTGTTTTGATTTCAGAATTTGATCGTAACTGTAGTGGTGTGTATTTTGAATTGCTTGTCATTCATGTAGTACCATGTTAGGATTTTGTATATTTATTCATTCATGATGGATCGTATCTTCATCTTAAGACGCCGAGATTGGATCCACATGAGTTAGGTTCGGGTTAGCCGACCTAACCGGGGCCTGTAACATGCCGGTTTGGTTCACGAGCGTGAACCGGATTTGGGGTGTTACACAACTTGTGGTGGATCTTGTTTTCGAAATCATCCTCG
>JAURVB010001795.1:0-10194 GCA_033002965.1 Piper betle | reverse complement strand
GTTTATTGCATATACTATTACCATTGTGGTAGAGTCTCAAACAAAGTTCTTAGTTAAGACGAGCATGCACTAGTGTCTTTCTAACTAATGAGCGTGATCCTACAGACTAAAGTCTTTGTCTGCATTGCTCCCAAGCTTGGGTGAAGTTATCTCATCCAGACTAGTCTTTCATTTGCTGCTGCATTGTAACTTGCTAAATAGTACCACGAAGGTACCTCCTATACACTGAGCAAAGGCTAAATCTTATGTCTGATGGTAAGAACCGAATTGTGCTGATGAATCACAAGGAAAACAATGTTTACCTAATGGGGCTCCTCACTAAACCCATCATCTATGCCAAAATTCTAATATGAATCGAACTGCTCTTGTTTATGGAGGTCACACTACATTCTCGATCATCTGCATGATCTGTATACCCTAGCTATAACTCATACATCTGCTGTCATGCTGAGTAAACAACCCGACCAGTGTGGCCATCTCATCTGGAGGTCACACTGCACTGTTCTTGGACTCTATTCATATACATCCCAAAAAGACACTAATACTGTCTAATAATCCCCGTAAGACTATAACTAACAATATCTTGCAATACACATCTAAACCATGGATGTTAGGTCAAGGCGATGGTATGCAAGATGGCTCATGAAGTCAATCTTGTATCATCTCTTCCAAATTATCTATGTGCACCTAATTATCCTCAGCCTAACTCATGTTACCATACCTATATCTTTTCCTCCATCTTTCACCCATCTCTTCTTTCAATGCTGTGACAAGAGGTCTCTGTGCAAAGCTAAGAAAATCTTCAAGTAGTTGTCCTCCTATAGGGTGAGGTAACTACTTGACCCTCTACAACTACTGCTCCACTCTGTCAGCAGTAGTACAATATATGGATGGTTGTTGTGCATCACGGACTATAGTAGTGCGCATTCAGTCGTGGTAGTGCATCACGGTCAATGGTTGGGCAACTCAGATAGTGGTTGTGCTTCCATTTGCTCAAGATCTTATTCTAATCATGTACTTTGTGAACCCACTGCTATCTCTGACATGTCTTCTTCCATGTCCTTGTCTCATCAAAGGTAACTTTTATCAACATGACTTAGGCTATCCAACCATGTGTGCCTAATCCGGATGGTGTATGGATAATAGTGGTGACATGTACAATGGTGATCCAATGCCAAGCCTACATGTATCTCCTGAAATCAAGGGTGATTGCTCATATAAACACTAATCGGTTCTCAATAGCCTTCACTGATCAGGCCCTGGCAAATCGAGTGACATCCAGTCAACCAACTAAATCCATGGTCAAAGGCAATCTCGCTCATTTTAAATGTGTTCATGCCTCTATTTATATAAAAGTGACCAATAATACTATTAAGACAAACATACACTATTCGAAGAGGGAGGCAGTGAAGTGTCTGTGGGACTGTAGATCCACCTTGCTACTCATCCTCATCCACTGCTATTTCCTCGAAGTGGTCCATTTCAAGTCATCTGTCCAAACTCTCATCTATGCTCCAAGTACCTCAGTGGTTCCACTGTCATAACCACATCCTTCACCCATAGGGATTTGTCTGAAGGTCCAAATTGTGCAAGGTAGACCTTGGACCATGCCTAATGGATTTGTTTAATGCACTCAATAGTCTATGTTCAAGTGTCACATAACTATGTGAATATCCTCATACTCCATGCTCCCCACTGGTGTCATCTCTTATGACTCTATCTCACAATGTGCACCCTATCCCAAAGATCTAGGTACTCCCGGTCACCAACAAACTAAACCTCAGATAACATAGCATGTGGACACTTTTACATCGTCCAAATCACTGGCACGGTACATATAATGACCCAACCCAAAGTCCAACGTAATGGGCCTATGACATTTCTTTAAAATGGTTAACCCAAGTTAAAAATCTATAGTACATTCTCACTTATAAACAAGATCTTCTCCCAGTAGGTATTAGATGTGGGATTAAGTTGAGGGATCTCACAATCCACCCACCTTCGGAAATTTCGTCCCCAAAATTCCTACAGTTGGCTCGTTGCTAACCCCAACCCTTGTAATGACCTAGTCCAAAGTGCAACATAATGCGCCTAAGTTGTGAGATCCCTCAAATTAGTCCCACATCTAATACCTACTGGGACAAGATCCTGTTTATATGTGGGAATTGACTATAGATCTTTAAGTTGGTTCACCATGTTTAAAGAAATGACTTAGCCCATTACATTGCACTTTATTACAAATTGTATCAGAGCAACCTGGTTACGTTAGATGGTGGGCTGAACTACTGAACTAGGGATGTTGGCTAGGCTGCCGGTCACGGGCCAAAATAAGGTCGTGGAATGGGGCTAGCAACGGGCCAAATGTAGGAATTTCAGGGACGAAATTTTCTAAGGTGGGTAGATTGTGAGAGCCCTCAACTTAGTCCCACATCTAATACCTACTAGGAGAAGATCCTATTTATAAGTGAGAATGGACTATAGATCTTTAACTTGGTTCACCATGTTTAAAGAGATGACTTAGCACATTACGTTGCACTTTGGGCCGGGTCATAACATAAGTCATTTATTTAAAATGGTTAACCCAAGTTAAAGATCTATAATCCATTCTCACTTATAAACATGATCTTCTACCAGTAGGTTTTAGATGTGGGATTAAGTTGAGGGATCTCACAATCCACCCACCTTAGGAAATTTTTTCCCCGAAATTCCTAGACTTGGCCCGTTGCTAATCTTAGCCCATGACCTCTTTGGCCCGTGACGGGCAGCCTAGCCAATGTCCCTAGTCTTGGCCCGTTGCTAAACCCAGCCCACAACCTTCTTCAGCTCGTGACCCGCAGCCTAGCCAACATCCCCAGTCCAGCCCACCATCTAACACTTAACCAGGTTGCTCTGATACCATTTGTAATGATCCAACCCAAAGTTCAACGTAATGGGCCTATGTCATTTCTTTAAAATGGTTAACCCAAGTTAAAGATATATAGTTCATTGTCACTTATAAATAGGATCTTATCCCAGTAGGCATTAGATGTGGGATTAAGTTGAGGGATCTCACAGTAAAAGCAAAGGCGTGTCTTAGAGCTTATCATGACATTCTTGTGAGATCCATGCTGGCATTGTAAAGACCGTGAAAAAAAGAGGATGCGAATGCAGTTCGGGAAGGACCGAACGTGTTATATTCAATACCCGGTTAATTATTATATTTTATTATTTACCCGGTTACCCGGTTAAATGAAGTATGGGTGTTTTCACATACCCTAGCCCATATTCGACCACCATGCACTGCAACGCAATCAGGGTCAAGGAATTGACTCAGTCTGACACGGGGCCGCACCTTGAAAATTACTATGTGTGTCCGTATAATTATTTAAAATATTGTATTTTCCCAAACTGGTATAATTATTTGAAATGTTGTATTTTCCCAAACTGGTATATTTATTTGAAGTGTTGTATTTTTCCAAATTGGTAGCCTTTGTTGGCACTATTCTGATAATGAACAGGGAGACAATGACTAATCTCAAAATGACCTGGGAGACCACCTAATCTCAGAATGAACTGGGAGACAATTTCTAATCTAAAAATGAGCTGGGAATCGACTTTTACAAATCTCAGAATGATCTGAGAGACAAATTACTAATCTTAGAATGACTTGAGAGATAATTAATAAAAGACTTGTGAAATGATAATAAAACAAAACGGGTGAAATGATAATAGGGATTATATTAGATTGTGGTTCTTTTACCGACCTAGGTATGTGAATCGATAATAATAATAAAATTAGACTTCCTTATTATTCTCTTGTGTAATAAATGTGGCTATGGGAAACGATCCAAGACTGTGGGACGGTTATTTTATATTTTAGAGAACATGATTTATTGTTATGATTCATATTATATGTTGCGAGACTTGTTTGCTGTATTTCAATTAATGTTCAGGAATGTTACATTTACATTAACTATATTTTTAATTTCACCAGGTCTTGTCCGAGAAGGCCGTTACAAGTGGTATTAGAGCCAGGTTCCCCACAAGCTCACATTTGATGATTCAAGTACCTTGTTGAAAAGTCCAATAATTATCTTTTTCCACTGTGTTGTGTTTTGAATTAACAATTCGTTCGCTAATAAACCTAAGTCATAACTGGAAAAAACATATTAATGAACCATGATGGTTCGACATGTTAGATGTGAAGCACTCATAGACAGACAAACCGATCTACTCAGTCAAATTCAAACACAAAGAATATGGTTGCCCAGATCCTGACGGCCATACAGGGACTAGTGCGGGGTTGAGAAAATACAAATTCTGTAGTTCAAAATATTCTTTAGTGGTTACATGGAGTGGTAGCGTGGAATGGAGCCTCGAACCCAGCAGCGGGTCACAGAATCACCCCGGATGGTGGTCAGGGAAGTGCCCAAGGTCGGTTAGGGTTAGCAGAACCGGCAGAGCGAGGGGAGCTTCCTAACCCAGTGCCACCGGTAGTCTGACAAGTGATGCCACCAGCTATTGATTATAGTGACTGTTACAATGTGGATAAGTTCAGGAAGAATGGAGTTGAAGTATTTATCAAAGTGTAAAGACCGTGGAAAAAAAATTTTATTATATTCGAGTCGGGAAGGGAAGGATCGAACGTTAGAGAATTAATATTAATTATATTATATTCTCTACCCAGTTAAGTCTACCAGGTTAAATATTTTATTCTTTACCTGAATACCCTATTAAAAGAATAAAATATGGGTCTTGGTGTGTTTCCACAAACCCTAGCCGTCATTTCATTTTATAAAGGACGTCCTCCATCCTACCATTCATTCGCATTCTCTTCTCCTCTTCCTTGCCGGCGTATCTTCTTCCTTACTTAGGTATTCTTCCTATCTCCCTCTTCGTAATTTTCTTGCATGCATATTTTAATTGGAGAATAAGGCTTATAATTGTGAGGATTAAAGTTTAAAATCAATAAGAATGAAACTAAACAGAAATTAAATTTTAATTTGGCCAACGAGTCCCCTGTTTTGGTGAGATGGGGAAGCATAGGCAAGGTCGCCGGGAATCGGTGGCGAGGGTCGTTCCGACGTCAGAAGATGATCCTACTCTCTTTGTCGATCGGTGTAGAGTCGATCTCATGTGTGTGGATGTTGGTCAGGGGTGGTAAGTGGCCAAAAACAGTAGCGGCGGCAAAAACAGGGGCGATGGCGGTGGGGGAAGAAATCTGGCCATCTTGGGTGGCGACGGGTTCCAATATGGCCGGGGAGGGTAGATAGGTGGTCGAGGGTGTCGAGGCAACACAGCTCGACATAGCTCGAGTTACCTAGGGTGGCAGTCTTGTAAATAATGCTTGACTCGACACAGCTCGAGTTAAATAATAATACCAACTCTTAAGTAACACTTGACTCGAAACCGACTCGAGTTAAAAATAATTCAAACTCGTAAGAAATCTTTAAAAATAATTTTATTAATGGGTTATGGGTAAAGTTACTAAACTAATTAATTATTGTATGAAATCGCCACGAGTAATAAAAACACGGTAACGATAAACGGTCGATAATTAATCGACGTAATTCAAGTGATTAAATTAAATCGGAGGGTTATAAGTAATTAATAAAATAAAGATTTTACCTTTACGATATTAAATTTAATATGAGGTAAATAAAGTGATTATTTTAATAACGAGTTAGTAATGTAGAAAATGGGTTATTAAACTACAGTCGGGCAGCAATCACTCGCGTCGAACCTAAATATCATAATGAAAATAAATAAAAGTTTTAAACTTTATTGAGTCGAATAATTTAAAATAATTGTATTGATAATATTTTTGAATAATAAAAATTATTTTAAATAATTAAATTGAACAAATTAATTAATTAAATTGCTTAAAATAACAGTAGCCATAAAAATTATAAACGTCGACTAAATCATCAAGATCGGGGTTTAATAATTATCACCGCAAAAAAATTAAATACTTGTTGATTGTAATAATTATTTTATCAAATGCCTAGTATTAATTATGATTTAGATAATTAATTTAAAATGTGATGTACGATTTACATGATTTTGTCACACGAATAATTAATTATATCACTAGATTTGTTGATAATTTAATATTTAATATTTTGGAAATGATATATATATATATATATATATATACATATATATTAGATATTTAGTTGCATGCATCCCTACTAGAATAAAATTATACTTATGTATAATTTTATATTCTCATTCCGATTATGATCATTGCATGCAGCTGCTAGTTCGAAATATCCAGGTCCGTATAATCAATTCAAATGTTGTACTTTCCCTTGTTGGCAGCCCTGGTCAGCCTGAGCCCAGATTCGACAACCATGCGTTATAATGCAATAGGGGTCATGCAATTGACTTAGTTTGACATGGAGCACCACCTTTAAAATTAATATGTGTGTCTGTATAATCTTTTGAAATGTTGTACTTTCCATTGTTGGCAGCCCTGGTTAGCTTGAGCCTAGATTTGACAACCATGCCCTATAATGCAATCGGGGTCAAACAATTGACTCAGTTTGACACAGGGCCACACCTTTAAAATTAATATGTGTGTCTATATAATCATTTGAAATATTGTAGTTTCCCTTATTGGCAGCCCTGGTCAGCCTGAGCCCTGATTCGACCACCATGCGCTATAATGCAATCGGGGTCAAGGAATTGACTCAGTCTGGCAAGGGGCCACACCTTTAAAATTAATATGTGTGTCCGTATAATTATTTGAAATGTTATATTGTCTGTATAATTATTTAAAATGTTATATTCTCCGTATAATTATTTGAAATGTTATATTTTCCCAAATTAGTAGCCCATGTCAGTACTGATCTAATAATGAGCTAGGAGACTATTTTTAATCTCAGAATGAGCTAGTAGGCGATTATTAATCTCAGAATGAACTGTGAGACCATGACTAATCTCAAGATAAATTGGGAGACCACCTAATCTCAGGATGAGCTGGGAGACATTTTCTAATCTCAGGATGAGCTGGGTGTCGACTCTTATTAATTTCAGAATGACTTGAGAGAAAAACTTACTAATCTCAGAATGACCTGAGGGATAATTACTCTTTGCTTGTGTAGTAATAATAATAATGAGTGAAATGATAGTAGGGATTTTATTTACTTGTTTTATTTAATTATGTGGCATAATTGTTTTATCACTCAACGCGGAATTGCCTCCGCAGGTGAGCAGCTATGGGACTAAAGAATAGAAGTGTGGTTGGTGGTTCTTTTACCAACCTAGGTATGGTGAATAGATAATAAAGTTGGACTTCCTTATTTTTCTCTTGTGTTATAAATGTGGCTATGGGAAACGGTCCGAGACTGTGGGACGATTATTTGTAAATTTAGAGAATATACGTTGCTAGACTTATTTCCTGTATTTCAGTTCATGTTCTAGAATATTACATTTACATTAACTATATTTCTAAGTAACCCCCGGTCCGGTTTGGGCGGGTTGTTACAGATGGTATCAGAGCCATGTTTCCCACTAGCTCACATTTTATGACTCATGTACCTTGTTGAAAAGTCCAATAATTATCTTTTCCCACTGTGTTGTGTTTTGAATTAAGAAATTCATTCGCTAATAAACCTATGTCATAACTGGGAAAAGAAAAAACATATTAATGAACCATGATGGTTCAATGTTTCAGACAGCAGGCACTCATAGACAGTCAAATTGATCTGCGTAGTCAAATTCGAACACAAAGAATGTGTTGGCCCAGATCCAGACGGCCATATAAGGACTAGCGCAGGCTTTAGAAAATACAAATTCTGTGGTTCAAAATATTGTTTAGTGGTTACTGGCAGTGGTAGCGGGGAATGGAGCCTCAAACTCAATAGCAGGTCCCAAAATGACCCCAGATGGTGGTCAGGAAGTGCCCAAGGGTGGGCAGGATTAGCAGACTCGGGTGAGCACGGGGAGCGGCCAAACCCAGTGCCACCAGTAGAAATTTAGAAAGAATAGAGCTGAGGTATTTATTCTAGGGATCGATCCAATGAAGACGGAGAGCTCGATTGACATTACTGAAAAAGCGTTTAGAGCTTTGTCTGTGCCCCACGGCCATCAAGTGAGATTGGCAACATGCATGCTTCAAGAGGAAGCATCTTACTGGTGGCAATCCATGGAGAAAACCACTTTCCACCGACGTGAGATTTCCTCCATCGCGAAGATGGAATTTGTGGCAGCTTTCAATGGACAATATTTTCCAGAGCCCATTGTCCCAAAAAAACCACTGGCGTTCGCCAATTTGGTTCAGGGGAGGATTCAGTCCAGGAATATGTGTTTTCCCAAACGAACATCCAGAGTTACGTCTTAAGCGGGCAGTGGAGTTTGCCATTGACCTAGCACCTAGAGAGATACCAATTTCTAAAGCACCAGTCTTGACACTGGCAAATGGTAATGAGGGATTCGGATTCTTCAGTGATGCGTCTCGGTTGGGTTTCAGATGAATCCTTATGAAAGAAGGCAAGGTGGTGGCCTATGGCTCTCGTCAATTGAAGATTCATGAGCAAAATTATGCAACGCATGACTTGGAACTGGCAGTAGTGGTTTTTGCCCTGAAGATTTGGAGACACTACTTGTATGGAGCCCAGTTCGAAGTTTTCACTGACCACCAAAGTTTGAGGTATATCTTCACCCAGAATTACCTTGACCTTCGACAGAGGTGGTGGATGGAATATTTAAAGGACGACGACTTCCAAATCTTATACCATCCAAGGAAAGCGAATGTGGTAGCAGACGAGTTGAGTCGGAAGGGCAAAGTGGACCAAAGTCAGCAGTTAGGTAGACTTTGGGCCATGTTCAGCAGAGGTAGTAGCTATCCACCCGGTGGAGCAACTAACCAGCTTACTGGAAAATTTGGTTGTTTCCAATGATTTAGTTGATCATGTTAAGCTAGCACAAATGGATGATGAGGATGAGGAGCTGAATAAGATGTTGGACAAGATTCCTGACATTGTAGATGATTCAGATAGTGTGATCAGAGTTAGAGGATGGTTTGTGTACCCAAGGATAATGCACTGAGGTGGGATATTTTGGAGGTGGCTTATCGCTAAAAGTTCTCAATACACCCTGGAATTACTAAAATGTATCAAGATTTAAAGCGAGCCTACTGGTGGATTGGGATGAAGAGGGATGTTGTGGATTTTGTCCCTAAGTGTTAGACTTGCCAACAGGTTAAAGCCCAACATCAACTACCCAGAGAGCTATTGTAACCTTTAGAACTACCAACATAGAAATTGGAGTGTGTCACATGCGATTTTATTTCAAAGCTCCCAAGAACTCAAAAGAAGCATGACTCGATATGGGTAGTGGTGGACTGACTAACTAAGGTAGCTCACTTCATCCCAATATTGTCAAATTGCATGGGATTCCAAAGGAGATAGTCTTTGACCGCGATCCCCTGTTCACCTCACATTTCTGGGAAGGTTTCCAAAAAACCATGGGAACTCAAATTAAGTTGAGTACAACATATCATCCCCAAACTGATGGTCAAGTGAGAGGACTATTCAAACTTTGGAAGAATTGTTAAGAGCTTGCATTCTTGACTTGAGGGATGACTAGGAGAAACACTTAGCCTTGGCTGACTTCACCTACAATAACTCTTACCAATCCAGTATACGGATGGCACCATTTGAAGCCTTATAAAATAGGCCTTGTAGATCTCCATCGTCCTGGCTAGAGTCTACAGAAGCAATTATAGTCGGGTTTGAGATGGTGAGGGACGCAACTGAAAAGGTGATACTCATTCAGTAAAGACTTAAGACAGCTCAGGATAGACAAAAGAGTTATGCTGACACTCGAAGAAGGACCTAGAGTTCAAAGTTAGGAGTTTGTGTACCTAAAGACATCTCCTACGAAGGGGTGATCAGATTTAAAATATCTGGGAAGTTGAAGCCAAGATTCATAGGACTGTTTCCAATCCTAGATCGAGTTGGGAATTGTGCATATAGATTAGCATTGGCACCAAGTCTAGCTGGAGTACACAGTGTTTTCCATGTGTCAATGCTAAAGAGGTATGTACGGGATGAGGATCATATCATCACAAATTTTGAAGACAGAGCTACAATCAAATTTAACCTACGAGGAAAAGCCGATCTGCATCCTGGCAAGACAAATAAAAACACTCAGGAATAAGGAAATTCCTTTGGTAAAAGTATTGTGGAAAAATCAGGGGTCAGAAGAAGC
>JAURVB010001792.1:0-134432 GCA_033002965.1 Piper betle | reverse complement strand
AGGATTTAATACGACTTAGTTATTATTCTTGACTCAAGCCAGACACGAGTCAAGTATTATTTACGATATTGCCACCCAGTTATTTTCTCTCACCCCGACACTTCCTTTCTTCTTCCCCATCCAAACCCTAGCCGCGACGACCCTCCATGCCGCGTTGCCGCCGTCGTGTGGACGCCGGCCTGCCACAGATCGTCGCCGACTAGCCCCGCCACGGTGTCGCCGTGCCATCCTCGACCAGGCCGGCCACCATCTGGCCGCCGTGACGCGAGGAAGCCACGCCTTTGTGATCGCGCTTCCGTCGCCGATTGCGCCACCGGCGACCGTTGCCGCCACGAATCGGGTGGTCGCCTCGACACCCTCAACCACCCAGCGACCTTTCCTGACCGGAGCGGAGGCCGTCGCCACCCAGGCCAGCCGGATTGAGTCACCCATCGCCGCCGCCTCTGTTTTAGCCATTTTCCGGTGAGCCGCCACCTCCGTCGACCATGTCGATGTCATAGATGCGTCGGGCTCGCCGAGCCGGTTCCAATGGATACCCAATACCACTTGCTTTCCGGCCAGTAGATGCCGCCGGCGACTGCCGCCGGAAAATCTGCCGGAAGCTAGCCGGAAAAACACTCAAACCCGCCAGAAAACCGGAATTGCTAGAATTCACCGGATCTTCCGCGGAGCTCACCCAGTCGAACCCGATTGAATTTTGGATGCCGAAGAGCGCCGAATTTGAGCTCCGAGACACGCGACGGAACCCTAGCCATCGCCGATTGCTGACGATGTGAGGTATAATTACCTCCGATTTGATTATTTAAAATTGATGATGATTGTTAGCATAGCATGCTAGAATTGAGTAGTTGTCATGATGAATGCCAGACTATGAATGAAGTAAAGATGTGCATGATGTGATTTACAGGGAATGAAGGTTAAGTGATCTAATGAAGTAAAGTAAATTTGAGCATGATAATCGAGTACAACGTAACTTAGGAAATATAATAAAATTGGTGTTAATAGGATAAGTTGGAATTACTTTCACATTTATAATTGTTGATTGTTATGGTTGATGTTTGTATTGTGAGTGTGTTTGATCATGACGAGTTTGATTCATCATTTAGTTAGCGGGCGTTAGTATTTAGTTTTGATGTGTAGGTACGGAGTAGGAGCTCGCCGCCTAGGCGCGATGACACGCTTGGAGCTTCTACCAAGTCCGTTTAGGACTCGTCTCTGTTTTACGTCTCTTCTATTGTATGTTTATTTTATTATTTGCAGGACGGGTTAAGTGGCATTTTATCGGATCCCACTTAACTCGGGCCATTTAGCCGAACAGTTTTCCAGATTATATAACCCCTCGAGGATGATTTTGAAAACAAGATCCACCACAAGTTGCCTTCGGGCCTATTATATAAATCCCTTCCCAGGCCTATATATATAATTTTATTGAGTTTTCAGTGAGATGAGAGATGGAGAAACCGACTGCACGTACCATGAGCGGATGCCGTGACAGTCAAAGCGGGCTCTGGATTAGTGCAGCAGACTGTTCCATTCCTGAGGGATCCTGACAACTCTGTGTTTGAGTTCTTCACACCCGGAGAACGTGGAGGTTTATGGGTACTGTTTAGTACAGTGCATGTCTAGACTTGTGGTTTAAAGGGTACTAAAGGCGACTGCCTGAGAGTACTCGGCCTTCGTGCTCAAGGCCAGGAGAAATATGAAGGTAAGGAGAGGGCTACGGATTTGAGACCAGAAAATGAAGTAAGAAAATGTCGAGAGAGGCATCAGCAGCAACAGATCAGTCAGTTCGAGATGCTACCGGGTCTGCAGCCCAGTGGCTCCTCAGTAGGTGCCCTTCAGAGTGTTCACGAGGAGTATATGATGTTTTCTTTCATATGAGAGTTTGCTCTCATAGCCAGCTTGTTATAGTTATTTTATTTTTCGGGCCAGTAACACTTGTTACTGACGTATTTTTATACTATATGTAGGTAATAATCACGAGTTGGAGGAGCCAGTTTGGACGGAGGAGCACTGTTGTCGCTTGCACACATGTCAGTCGATTGAGTGGTTATATTGTGTTTATGATGTTATTATATGGTGAATGGTGTGATTAAATGCTTGAGACATGATGATGTGACATGATTAAATGTTAAGACATGATGATAGAATGTGAAACATGAATAGATTGTGTAGTGGAAGCGTTGTGGGTTGAGACCCAAGTTCTAGAATGAGTTTACAGCATATTAGATTGTGTGTGTGAATGAAATTGTTGATATATGCATATATACTTGTATATATTATTTTGACAGGGTGGACCATAATTGCACTTTTAGGGGAGATTCTATCCATTGTATTTCAGAATTTTTATGCGATTTTTATCGTAATTATATTGGTGTGTAAATTAGTTTGAATGTCATCCATGTAGTATCATGTTAGATTCTGGCATTCATCCATGATGATGAGTCTATCTTCATTTAGACGCCGAGATTAGATCCGCACGAGTTGGGTTCGGGTTAGCCGACCTAACTGGGGCCTATAATATGCCGGTTTGGTTCTGATCTCTCAGGCTTGTCGTGATGGACTTAGAGACCCACTGATTCTGTCCATTGCAAAAGAGATTTGGATGAGTTAGGATGAACACATTTTCAATCAGCTGAGGCTAAATTGGATATTGACGAGATGTTTGTCTCTTGCATGTCACCACATTAGTCCTACCTTCGTGGGACATGGTGTACATTGTGGTGATGAATAAAAAGAAAAGGGGCAACAATAAGGAGCTTGAAGTATAGAGATACTAGCAAGTTAGTTGGCACATGTGATGGACCACTTCCAGAAGATAGTGATGAATGAGGATGAGTATCGAGGTGGATCGACAGTCCAATGGGCACTTCACCGCATCCTCCTCTTCCACTAGTTTATGACCTACGAGCAGCAATTTTGGCTTCTCTTTGCCAGACAGAGGTCTCGATATGATGAGGAAAAGATCAGGACCACCATTGCCTACGAGATCAGATATTTGATGGGATTCCACCATAGATAAGGTACCAGATCTGTGGTTACTGTTTGAGGGCCAGTCAGCATTGATGAAAGTAGTCATTTTAGATTTCAGGAGATTAAAGTGGGTTCAGCAAAGGTGTACCATTATATGTGTCAGCACTATGATCCAAAGCCCTCCGGATTAGACACATATGGTTGGACAACCTAAACCTAGTTGTTAGCAGCCAAGATATGTCAGAGATTGTAGAGTGGATTAACGATGTATATGATCAAGATCAGAATTTTAGCATCTAGATAGAATTGTTGCCGATAGAGTTGCACAACCCCTGACCGAGTGTACAAACGCTGACCGAGTGCACAACCATCGACCGAGTTGCACAACTGCCGATCGAGTGCACAATCGCTGACCGAGTTGCACAACCACTGACCGAGTCACACAACTACCGCCGAGGTGCACAACCGCTATCCGAGATGCACTACCACCAACCGAAGACACACTACCACCGTCCGTGTATTGCTCATCCGCCGACCGAGTAGATTAGTTAGAGCTTAGTAGGGCCAGAACTTGAGGAACAAGATATAGCTATAATGGAAATTAGCAGAACAGAGAAGAGTTAGGAAAACTGAGGTTATTTGGATGAGATAGCATAGGATCCGACTTCACAGCTCTCTTGCAATCATTGTCTTGACCTGACACCCTTGGGTCAGATGTATATTGCAAGATAACCCCCTCAAGCACTGTTAGTGGCAGTCTCATAGGGATGCACATGGACAGAGTCAGGGAACATGACAGTATGACCTCCAGATGGGACGGTCACAATGATTAGATTGTTCAAACTTCATGATAGTATATCCATGGGCCACAACCAACATACGCAGATCAGATGGTTAGTAGATGGTCACACACGCAGTTTGACCTATTTAGCGATGGGCCGTCGGTGACAGGGATTTAGACTTGTACTAGAGGATTGGGCATAGATAGAAGGTTAGTGAGGAAGTGTCCTTTAGAAGGATAGTGATTCCTTTGTGTTTCGCCAGCACAATTAAGTTCTCACCTTGAACCATAGGGTTGAGCCTTACCCTGAGTATAGAAGCACCTTCATGGTACTAATTAGGGCTTACGGTGCATGTAGATGTTTGTATACTGACCTTCTGATGAGGATTTCACCCCAGACGAGCACAGATCATGCTGACCAGATAGTGATATCAGTGTATGCTCATCTTGATTGATAGGTTTGCTTGAGAGTCTACCACAGTGGTAGTAGTCATGTGAGTCAAGATTAGTACTATAAATTGGCACGGGACGGCAGGTCACACACCACTGAAGAGCGGACGAGACACGTGTCAAACCTCATTATGAGTCCTCGTAGACTTGAGGGGAGACAGTGGTTCTTTAGGTCATTTGAACCCCGCCCGTTTAGAAGTGCGTGACTAGTACAGTATCGAGAAACACGTGCCTATTGTTAGCTGATTGAACTAGAGCCACTTAGGAGCCGTTTCTGAGATTTGTCATTGATTGACTGTTCCACAGCCTGTTCACTTGTGGTATAGTGAATTATGGTGATCTTAGAGACAAGTCCATGGACCTACCGATATTTTGGCCACCCAGTATGCTACATAGGGATTTCATCTGCCTTGCCATTTGCATGATACCCTGACCTTACTACAGATCAGAGTGACATACCTATGTAGCAGGTTTTTCTTAGCCTAGTGGAGTTCCCCGTTTACCTGGTGTCAGATACCACATGTGAGAATGAGATAACACCTATTGAGAGTTCTTGAGCGGTGTGACTAGTTTCCACTAGATTCAGTCCCCTTTCCTATAACCCAGAGATGTCAGACAAAGGAGAGTTTTCACTTGAGAATTTCTACACACCCCTCTAGATATATGAGTTCTACTATCAGTTTATCCAGAAGATTGAGATGGGTATACATTGACCAGAGCACATGCCACAAACCATATGCAGACACTACAACCCCATGCAGAGTATGTTATCATACTCCTTGAGACATGCTGTGTATGTACAGGTGTTCTCACCTCCTTTCAGTAGTAGTTAGTGGTTGTATAGATAGCCACCAAAGCCATAGTATACAATAGAGTCATAGCAGCTATTCTTGTTCTCTTATAGAATAGAGTGAGATATTTGACTTAGAACCGAGTCAACTAGGACCCAGTGAGCGGTCCAGTTCCTTATACAGGGACACCTGAGAGTTGGATCTAGACTGGAGATAGTGAGCCGTGCAACTGATTAGCCTATACACTCGTACCTAACAGGAGACTCATAACACACCTTAGGATGGTTGTAGGACTTAGGATAGAGTTTTCTGAGAGTACATGTAGTAGACTTTTCACATAGATGAGGTTCAGAGAGATGGGTAGATGCTAGCAGGTAGGTCTTACCCTCGACGTAGTTTTCCCAGACATAGCCCATATTAGAACCTTGTGATACTCTAGAGTATCTGCTTCACCAACCTAGTAGGCCCTTAGGGGTGATCTAGGTTTTCCTGCCAGAGTTAGCAGTAGGGATCAGAACAAAAGAGCATGATGATGGTAATGTCAGAACAGGCACAGACAGTAGTAGGGATTAGAACAGAAGAGAATGATGATGGTCATGTCAGAACAGGCACAGATAGCTTAGAAACAGAATGTTGATATTGATAGCATCACAAGCTGAACCCTCCATGACGGCGCAGCTACAATAAATGAGGAGGTACATGGCTATCGAAGAGTAGAGGATACAACTGGTGTGTATCTAGCTTCTAGGTATTAGTTTAGTAGAACCTCCTTGAGTTGAAATTTCGAGGACAAAATTTTTATAAGGAGGGAAGATTGTAAAACCCATGATTCGAGTCAGGGTTTTATATTCAGAACCGGTCGGTTCGACCGTTATTTTCGAGTCTGAGTCAGTTTCAGAACACGTGTATTGAGCCGACGCTAGTTGTGTGTATGAGCTATGAGGGTCATGTGTACCCAAGTATATGATGATAACGTCATGAACATAGTAGAACAGAATGAGTTATCATAATATATGAGAGTATGCCAGCTATTTTTTTATTTTTATATATAGTAGATTGTAGAATTAGTTTTAGACCGTTTACCGCGTTAGGATGCGTTACTGGGCAATTTGGGTGGGTTGATAGTCCTAGAGCATATCATTATGATGTTTTGGTGTTTGTTTGATTTTATGGGATTTTGTTAGATTTTTTAGGATTTAATACGACTAAATTATTATTCTTGACTCGAGCCAGACATGAGTTAAGTATTATTTACGATATTGCCACCCGGTTGTTTTTTTCTCCACCCTTGCCCCGATGCCGCCCCCATACAACGTCGCCGCCATTGCCGTTGACGCCACCCTGCTACAGATCGGCGTCGCCTAGCCCCGCCACGGTGTTGCCGTGCCGTCCTGACCAGGCTCAGCCACCATCTGGCCGCCGTGGCACGAAGCCACACCTTTGCGTCTCGCTTCCGTCGCCGATCGCGCTGCCGGTGGCTGTCGCCGCCATGATTGGGTGGTCGCCTCGACAACCTTGACCACCCAGCGACCTTTCCTGACTAAAGCGGCGGCCGTCGCAGCCCAAGCTGGCCGGATCGAGTCACCCATCGCCACCACCACTGTTTTAGCCATTTTGCGGCAAGCTGCCACATCTGCTGACCATGTCGACACTTTAGACGCAGTGGGCTCGCCTAGCCGATTCCAATGGTACCCAATACCGTGCTTTCCAACCAGTAGATGCTGTCGGCGACTGCCGCCAAAAAATCGTCGGAAGTAGCCGGAAAAACACTGAAACCCACCAGGAAACTAGAATTGCTAGAATTCACCGGATCTTTCGCAGAGCTCACCCAGTCGAACCCGATTGCATTTTGGATGCCAAAGAGGGCAAATTTGAGCTCCGAGACACGCAACAGAACCCTAGCCATCGCCGATTGCCGACAACGTGAGGTATAATTACCTCTGATTTGATTATTTAAAATTGATGATGATTGTTAGTATAACATGTTAGAATTAAGTAGTTATCATGATGAATGCCAGACTATGAATGAAGTAAAGATGTGCATGATGTGATTTACAGGGAATGAAGGTTAAGTGATCTAATGAAGTAAAGTAAATTTGTGCATGATAATCGAGTACAACGTAACTTAAGAAATATAATAAAATTTGTGTTAATAGGATAACTTGGAATTACTTTCACATTTATAATTGTTGATTATTATGGTTGATGTTTGTATTGTGAGTGTGTTTAATCATGACGAGTTTGATTCATCATTTAGTTAGCGGGCGTTAGTATTTAGTTTTGATGTGTAGGTATGGAGTAGGAGTTTGCCGCCTAGGCGCGATGACACGCTTGGAGCTTCTACCAGGTCCGTTTAGGACTCGTCTCTATTTTACGCTCTTCTATTATATGTTTAATTTATTATTTGTAGGACGGGTTAAGTGGCGTTTTATCGGATCCCAGTTAACTTAGGCTATTTAACCGAACAGTTTTCTCTATTAATGACCCCTCGAGGATGATTTTGAAAACAAGACCCACCACAAGTTGCCTTCGGGACCTATTATATAAATTCCTTCCTAGGCCTATATATATAATTTTATTGAGTTTCTAGTGAGACGAGAGATGGAGAAACAGACTGCACGTACCTCGAGCGGATGCCGTGATGATCAAAGCGGGCTGTGGATTAGTGCAGTGGACTGTTCCATTCCTGAGGGATCCTGACAACTCCATGTTTGAGTTCCTCACACCTGGAGAGCGTGGAGGTGTACGGGTACTGTTTAGTACAGTGCGTGTCCGGACTTGTGGTACTGTTTCGAGCAGTTATAACTTATAGCTATAGATCTTTTCCTTTGTTCATCTCCCCATAACGGATGAAATGATGAGCATAATATCGTAAAATTGAAGAGAACTTTTCAATTTATTGAGCATAAATAGAGATGTTCGCCTTGCTTCCTCTTCATTCCTTACAAAAACTTGAGAGATCAGAGAATCAGATCCAGTAAAGCAAAATTGATCATTGTAAGCTGCCATCTTTTTCTTTTGGGTTGTTAACCATCTTTAGTGAGAAAAAATCATGAGTCGATTCTCAAATTTGGGAATAATTTGTCTGTTAACCGCCATCGTGCTCTTTACAAGCTCAGATCATGTGGTTGGAACTGGTTCAACTTCCCACAAGCTGTTCAATGTGAAAGACTTTGGCGCCATTTCTGATGGGAAATCAGATATCAGCAAGGTTAGCATCCTCTTCATTAATACAAGTTCCTCATAATTTCAATTGTAAGCTATGCCATTCTTAATCTACCGATGTTATACATGGTTTCAGGCTCTGATGAGTGCTTGGAAGGGAGCCTGCGAGTGGAATGGAACAGGGGCGGTGGTCATTCCGGAGGGCACGTTTATGCTAGGCCCTGTTGTGATGAAGGGACCATGCAAGGGATCCACTGTGCTCCTTGTCAAAGGTCTGGTCGTGGCTCCTGCTCTTGATTCCTTCAATTCCAAAACTTGGGTCGAATTCCAGTACGTCAATGGATTGATGGTCACCGGTGGAGGAAAATTCGACGGCCACGGCGCCGAATCCTGGCTAACAAGTGCTCCGGGAACCAGAATTGCAAACCATTGCCCACAGTAAAAACATACCAATAACAACTCGTCTTTCACATGAAATGACTTTTGTATGGAAATTGACTATAATGTTATGTTTTTGAGCAGTCTTTGAGACTTAGCTTTGTGAATGACACAACCATCAGAGGCATATCCTCAATGGACAGTAAGTTCTTCCACATGATCATCTTCGCATCACACAACATCAAACTCCATAGCCTGACCATCTCGGCACCGGCAGACAGCCCCAACACCGACGGCATCCACATCTCCTCGTCGTCCAGTATCGAAGTCTCGCGGTCGGTGATCGGGACTGGAGACGACTGCGTTTCGATTGGCATGGCATGGCATTAGTGTTGAGATATTCCCTCCCATGAGAAAGCGTTCAGTCACATTGAAAGTCGTGAAGACATGAAGATAAACCAAGAGGTACGACGAATTCGATGAGAATTTGTGGAATACGTGAAGTGACTCATTAGTGAGGATTCCAATGCTCAAGAAGTAGTGTTTGGAGTTGGCTCTTCATTTTCAAGTGGTATTCATATCTCTAGTCTATAAATATGTGATTAGAGGTATGTGTTCGGTGTGTCATTTTCAAGTGGTATTCATATCTCTAGTCTATAAATATGTGATTAGAGGTATGTGTTCAGTGTGCTTTCCCTTTGGGAAGTTCCATGGAGTGTTCTCCTTTAGGGGAGACTTGAAGGATTACAGATCTAGACAGGGTTACTATTGGTAGTGCATGTGGGAGAAGAAAGTGAAATTGTTTGTTGTGAGGTGAAGATATGACTTCGGGTTCTTCGACAAGATCAACAGTGGTTAATTTCTTTTCTTTCTCTACCATTGTTTGTGGATTGTAATTGGGAGTAGTGTTACTCTTTTGGGTGGAGTTTTTCACATTTGGGTAGAGTTTCTACTTTTATTGGGTGGAGTTTTTCCACATATAACGGGGAGTGGTTTCACTCACAAGGGGAGAGTTTGGTGAAGTTTTTTCATCATCTCAAGTTAAAGTGGGGTCGTAATCCAGGGTGTGAGATTGATCTATTTTTTCATTTAAGGTGTATGTTAGTTTTCTCAATTTCTCAAGAATTGTATCTTTCAGATCTTGTTATTGATATGATTTAGGTTAGGAGAGTTTTCTCAAATTTTATTTCGATACTTGATTGTAAGAGATTTCTTAGGGGAAATATTTTCTGACTTGTTTTCGCTGGAGTGTATATTTCCCAACAATTAGTGTGGGCAGCTTGGGGAGGGATGCCCGGGAGGGGGACGTAATTGGGTTGACAGTGGAGAACGGCACCTTCACCGGCACAGACAATGGGGTGAGGATCAAGACCTGGCCTGGGTACCCTGTCCACACCTCTGCTTCCAATCTCACTTTCAAGGACTTGGTCATGACGAATGTCAAAAACCCAATTGTCATTGATCAGCAGTACTGCCCCTACTCTTCATGCAATCTGCAGGTACACATACAATTCATCCATTAGCAGTTTTAGCAACTAGACAGAGGGCATAAAAAGTATCATCTAATGAATGACATGGTGTGATTGGTTGTTTTGCAGTCACCATCCCAAGTCTAGTTGAGCAATATTGTGTTCAGTAATATTAGAGGTATATCAGCATCTAAAGTAGCAGTGAACATAGTATGTTGTAAAGGGATGCCATGTCGGAATGTGGAGCTCACTAGCATCGACTTGAAGTACGACGGAGAAGATGGTGGATCATCAGTCTCTTCTTGCTATAATGTAAAAGGTGTTTCTTATGGTCAGCAAATACCGCCGTCTTGCGTTTAGCTATTGCCATTATTGTTCCAGATGATGTACATATATGTACAGCTTAATTGTTGAGAATTATTTCATTGTTTGTTGAGCTTGTTCAAGTAGTGTATTTTCTTAGATTACTTTCCGATGACCGCTGTGTAGAAATGTATCAAGAAATTTGTAATGTAAAGGTTTGATCACAATCATATGTAAATTGGGTCAATCTTGGATTTCTTATTGGCCAACTTGTTGAATGCTTTTCTTCAACGTCGACCCTATTTTATTTCAATTATAATAAACCCAAACTATACAATTCAATGCCAAACACACGAGCTTCTATATATCTAAGGCCGAAGAAAACTCAAATATTCATATTTGATAGGAAAAATGAGGCAACTGATTAGAAAAAAAAAGTCACTTACACCCCGTGTAAAACCCGGGTCGTTTATCAGATTGTTTTGACTTGGTTCAGTCTTTACCCGGATGGGATTAGTTGGATCCGAGCCTTCTTGCCGAGTTCGATTATAATATGGTATATGTTTGCCTAGCCCTAGCCTTC
Organism: Piper betle; assembly: GCA_033002965.1. Taxonomy (NCBI): domain Eukaryota; kingdom Viridiplantae; phylum Streptophyta; class Magnoliopsida; order Piperales; family Piperaceae; genus Piper; species Piper betle. The sequence continues at coordinate 123,539 of JAURVB010001792.1, read as the reverse complement.
TTTGGTATATGGTACATTCGTTTAGATGCTACGAAATCTGCGCTCAACACAAAGGTGTATTGTCAGCGCCTTTGTGCTTAGCTGTTTTATGGTTTTCTGGTTTAAGTATAGGCACAAGGGCGCTGGGAGCAGTGCCCTTGCCTGCCAGAGCGCTTGTGCCTAAACGTAAATTTTGCCTCCCTTTATGTCTTGGGCGCAAAGGTGCTAGGCTAGCACCCTTGCACCCAGTTGAGTGACCTTGGTTGTGTAATATTTGGTTTACTCCACTTCTGATTTGTGTTACTAGCCTGTCGGCTGGCTATGGTCTAGCTTGGCAGAGCTAGAGAAAAGACACCTTGCCCGCACCCTTATGCTGAAGCTGATTTTTACCGATAAATAGAAGTCATTTTCCAAGTGTCACCCTTTGACTTCTTTCGTTCTGACTTTCCCTTCCTCCCTTGCCTTCTATCATCCTCCTCTGACCTTCCTTGCCTCATTTAGACCCTTCTAAACCAAGTCTAGCCCCTAGAATTGTAGGTTTTCAGTTAGGAATCCCTAAGAGACCTTCCCATGACACCCTTAAAATAAGAATCTTGTCTTTTGCCTCTCACCTATGTTTGTGTGCTCTATTCATGCATGTTTGTGCTAGTAGATCTATTTGTTAGGAGTTGATAGGCATTGGAATCATGTTATTTGTATGTTGACAAAAATAGTTATGACTTTTACAAGATCAGTATGCTTAGATATGCACTGCTTCGATAAATATTTTATATCTTATGTTGTATCTATGCACTGTTTCGGTAAATATTTTATATCTCATGTTGTAGGTTATATTTTTGCATTATCTTAATCTTGTTATATTCCTAAGAAGTATTTCTACAAGTTTCATGAATCAAGTTTCGTATGATTTAGACTATATGAGCATCTAAGGGTGCCAAAATTGGCGAACGGTAGTGGCTTTATTATTTTCCGTAGCCTACCCGCTACTTTTCCTAATTTTTACACCCTATTGTAAGTAGTATCTAGATGCTATCTTTTGCATGTTTGTAGGTTGGATGCTAGTTGTTTCATGTGAAAATATCATGCTAAAATATCATCATTAAGGGCTCGAACAAAATCCCTAATCACATTGTGTCTTACTATACTATTGATGTGATATGTCATGCTCTGTGATGTGCTCCTATGGTGGGCTTGCTAAAGACTTTAATAAAATCTGTAAAATTCATATAAAGACTCATTAAGTGTCTAGTAGAAACATGTAATACTTAATTAAAAATCATATATATGGTTATTTAATCCGATGTTTTGGAGTGCTCAAGAATGGAGGGTAACCCTAGTTTTCTAATCTCTAGATGTAAAATCCGAAAGTGGTGGTGGAATTTGGGAGCCAATGGCTCAATAGATTTTGCATTAGAATTTTCCCAAGCTATGTAGGTCCAACCAACTCCAAAATATCCTAACCAATGTCTCTTCTTGGAGTCCACTCAGGCTCAAATACTTATATTTTAGCACGTAGAGCTACACTTTTTGAGGCATAGGACTCTCTATATCATCTTTATTTAACTCAAAGTTTTAGACTTAGGATGACATTAGCATCCTTTATTGGATCCTTTTAATGTTGGGTCATTTAACTAATTTTTTGCAATTTAACAAAACATCATGTAACACCCCAAATCCAGTCCACGCTAAGGAACCGAACCAGAATGTCACTCGTCCTAGTTAGGTCGGCTAACCCGAACCCAACCCTGCAGATCTACTCTCGGCGTCTCGAGATGGAAGATGTTTATCGCTATGCATGGATGAATGCACGGAACCCTAACATGCTACTACATGAATGACATGACAACTAGTTTACCACACAAAATAAGTACGATAAAGTCGATAAAAATTTCAAAAATAGAACGGACAAAATTTCCCTTAAAAGTGCAATTAAGGTCCACCCTGTCAAATCAACATGTATAAATATATATAAATATATCACGCATTGATATTCGCACAAAATTCTAATCTGTTGCATAATTCATTCTAAATCTTGGGTCTCGACCCATCTGTGCATTCTAATTACTTTTCACATCATATGAATTCAATTGTCATACCTTACATCACATCATTCTTAATATAATGACAACATAACTAAATATTAACACTCTATCGTCTGACATGTGTGCAAGAGACGTCACTGCTCCTCCGTCCAGGCTGGCTCATCCTACTCATGATCATCACCTACATATATAATAAAAATACGTCAGTAACGAGTGTTACTGGTCCAAAACATAACTAATATCAAACTGGCTATGAGAGCAAACTCTCATATGAAAGAAAACATCGTGAAATCTCTGAGGGCATCTACTGAACTGAAATCATCTTTAACTGAACTGATTTGCTGCTGCTGATGCCTCTCTCGCACTTTCTCATTTCTCTTTCTGGTCCCTTGGGACTACTGTCATATCCTAAGCCCTTTTTTCTTACTTCCATACCCACTCACGTAGCATGGTTGTCGGTATTTCCAGCTTATGACTGGCACATGCCACTTGCGTAGCATGGTTGTCGGTGGCTTCGACTGGCACATGCCGCTAGCATAACATGGTTGTCGGTATTCCCGGCATCGATTGGCACATGCCACTTGCGTAGCATGGTTGTCGGCAGCTTCGACTGGCACATATGGTTGTCGGCATTCCCGGCATCGACTGGCACATGCCACTTGCGTAGCATGGTTGTTGGCGGCTTTGATTGCACATATGGTTGTCGGTATTCCAACATCGACTGGCACATGCCACTTGCGTAGCATGGTTGTTGGTATTCGGCATCGACTGGCACATGCCACTTGCATAGCATGGTTGTCGGCGGCTTCGACTGGCACATGCCACTTGCGTAGCATGGTTGTCAGCTTCCGGCTTACGACTGGCACATGCCACTTACGTAGCATGGTTGTCGGCGACTTCGACTTGGCACATATGGTTGTCGGTATTCACGGCTATCGACTAGCACATGCCACTTGCGTAGCATGGTTGTCAGCGGCTTCGACTGGCACATGCCACTAGCATACCATGGTTGTCGGTATTCTCGGCTTCGACTGGCACATGCCACTTGTGTAGCATGGTTGTTGGCGGCTTTGACTAGCACATGCTCGCTAGTGTAGTACGGTTATCAAAAATCGCGAAAACTACATATATATATATATATATATATATATATATATATAGGTCTTGGTAGGGATTTATATAATAGGCCCAAAGGCAACTTGTGGTGGATCTTGTTTTCGAAAACATACTCGAGGGATCTCATCCTCGAGCGTTATTAATCCGGAAAACTATTCGACTAAATGACCCGAGCTAAGTGGGATCCAATAAAACACCACTCAACTCGTCCTACAATCTGTAAAAATTAAATCACGATAGAATAGAACAATAAATCAGGGGCGAGTCCTAAACAGACCTGGTAGAAGCTCTGAGCATGTCTTAGCGCCTAAACTGTGAGCTCCTACTCCGTACCTAATCGTCAGTCATGTGATGACGTCGACGAGGTTGTGGCCGGTTTGAGTGAGGATCGTGGGAAAAGAGAAGGAAGAAAAAGAAGAAAGAAGTTGGGTGAGAAGGATGGTGGTGGCTAAATGGTGACAGTGTCAGAAGTGTGAAATATATAGAAGTCAAGGGGTAGAAAATGAGTGGTCGGTGAGAAAAACGAATAATTAGTTGAGAAAAACGAATGGTCAGTTGAGAAAAATGAATGGTTGGTGAGAAAAATGAATGGTCGTCTCGTAATGAAAACTTAATTCGACTAAAAATAATGGTCGAACCGACTGGTTCAGATTATAAAACCCTGATTTGGATCACGGGTTTTACACTTCAAAGGTGAGATGTCTTGATGGTTTTTGAAAATTGAGCTCCAAGAGTTATCTTATGCAAGTCACTTCCCAACACTAGTAAAAAACTATCTTTCGCGACCGCAAAATGTGGTTGCTAAAGACTTGTCTCCTATTACAAATAATATTTGCGACCAAATTTGCAACTCTATTTTTCTGTCGCTAAAGCCAAGGTGGCATATGAATTTTACAACTGAAAATTCTGCGGTTTGCAACCAGAAGTCGATTGCAAAAGCAGTTGCAAATTTTGTAACCACTTGTGTTTGCCATTGCAAATTTTGCAACTGCGGTTCTACGAAGCGGTTGCAAAGATTTAATTTTTTTGAAAGAAGTGGTTGCAAATATGTAATATTTTTGAAAATAATTTGCAATCACTTTGGAACAAAAAATATAAAAAATTGCTGCATGGTAAACAGTAAACTTAATTACTTAAACATGGCAACCAATATTCATTCCTCACACATATAACACGCCAGCTAAAGCTCAGATGGGTTTTGCTCCCAGCTATGAGGGGAACTAAGTGGAGGTGGTGGTGTGGTTGGAGGCAGCCTGGGATGTGCCAACAAGGTGGTTGCTTGATGCTATTTCTTAATCCGGCAGGGGCTTTTCTTGGCTTTTTCCATTGAGGGTGGCTGTTGACGGTTGTGGTTCTCGGCTGGGTTGTGTCGAGGGCAATCCAAGCTCTACACCAGTGGGCTAGGGGTTCGTGGATGGTGGATCTCCTATGAGGGGCTCCTGCCCTTCCTTCTTCCTTTCTTGCTTCTTCCTTTTGCTCTTCTTCTCTTTTTTTTCTTTCAACGAGCCCCCTTTTCTCTTTTACCATTTAGGTGTTTATAGACGTCTAGGGGAATTTCTCAGTTTCACAATTTGAGACTTCAAATCAGACCTTCTCAATCTCATATCTTCTTCTTTTCTTATTTCCTCTCTGACTTGTAGAGCTGCTAGGACTAAGTCACCGATGATAGGAGAAAGAGGTGTATATGAGTTATCCGACCCGAATATGGGCAAACATGTTTGTGTTTGTGCCCGTTCAATTAATAAGATTTTAAAGAAACCTAAATGATTAATTTTTCCATCTTTATCATGTTTGTAATTTATTTAGTTAAATAATTCTGAAAAGAACAATATAAATTAATAAGATTTTGTGTTTATGAACTATTTTTTCATCTTTATTAAATTTCGAATTTAATTAATTTAAAAATTGGAATTTATTAATTAAATATTTCAAAAAATAACAACATTAATTAGTTGGATTTGAAAATGATTCTAAAAGATTAGATTTTATTTTGTAGAGATTTACAAAATATCTCAACAAAATTTAAAATTATTTTTTCAAGATTTATTATTATTATAAACAATTACATTGAGTCATTTGCTAGTCTCAGGTTAAAAGTGACAAATGTCAAAAATTGTTTTTTTTATTATTATATAATATATAGTATATAATATATATAGATGGGCCATTTACTTATTGCACATCCAAATTACAACATACTAGTAGAGGGCATGAATATGTAAGATCATGCACCTGCCTTTAGTCTTTACCCTTTTATTCATTAATATAAATATCAAACGGACAACCGATCAGTTGTACACAGCTTATATATATATATGCAATGCAATGCAATGGGAAGCCAGGTTAATTAAAATCCGACCACTCAATGTCCATCCAACCCCTGTCCTTCTCCGGCACACCAAGCGCCTCCCAAACAGCCTTGGATGCATCCACAATGTTGTTAGGGCAAGGCGGCTGGTAGTCATGCTCCTCATCACACCCCATGGTGGAGTCACACTCGTCCACCACCATTGCCACCACAGTCTTCCCATTCCCATTGACGGTGATGTTGTGCATGCACCTTTTCTTCTTGTGGAACCATCCCGTGGACAGTGCCACCACGGGCACATGATCGGAGTGGTAATGGTTATCACACTCCGACGGGCCGCCGCCGTCGTGGCCCTTTTCGAAGCTGTTTAGGGTCAGGACGGCCTTGGTGCTGGCGGTCACCGGCGGCGAGCAGTTGTATATGTCGTAGAGCTTCCCCTTTTGGCAGCATTCGGAGTCGTTCCCTTGGTTGCACTTGTCCTTGGGGGTTTCTTCCCTTGAGCTTCCCATATGGCTTGCATTGTTTGTGTGCTGCCTGCCCTGTGTAATATGCTTGGGGAAGGGCAACGAGGGTGAGCAGGATCAAAGTGGTTGTGAGGAAATTGGCAATCTTCATGGTTAATTTGTTAAAGATGGCGGTAATTAAGGAATTAACAGATCATGTGTACGTGTATTTATAATAAGAGGAGAAATTTTAGTACCTCGTTGTTATCAATAGATGGTAGCATTTTTTATGATTCCCTGCCTTGCTTGGCCGAATGAGAATTCGAGAATTGGTGTCGTTACGTTGCCGCTAGAATTATTATGTGTTATAATGGGTATGGTCGAGGGACACCTTATTTTTAGCTATGGCTTGTAGCGTTGTATGGTGTATGAGTTAGGCTGATTAAACAAAGGTGGATTCAATGGAGAGAGTAAGGCTGAGAAAGGCAGTACCATCCAAAGGGATGTTATAATATAGGAGTTGCATCGTTTAAGTGGATAGGAAGGAAGGTGGATGAATATTCCAATGAGATTGGAAGGCTGCCAAGCTATCAATATGAGGCACAGGACAGCTAACAAGCAATTGAGAAACAATAACTAATTAATCAAAAGCTTAATTATACGGAGCCATGCCTTTTACGTATCGACTATAGTCAATCAAAGTAAGTTCTGGTCATTCCGGATATGCTCAGTTTTACTTGTGTGTTTCTGTGCCTATCTTTTTGTGTTATTTTTATTTTTTTCCATGTTGGATGATTGATTATGAATAATAATGTTATGTTTGAAAGTATCATTGGGTTCTGAATTAGTGCATGTGAAGATGTTGTTAGTATATATCCTTTTTCAGAATATTTTTATTTCATTAGTTTAATGAAACTGTTATACTGAAATCCAAATATAAGTAATTGGAATGCACTTGGTGCAATATACAATAGACAAAACGCGATCTGGATAACTAGCGATTTGGAAATAACTGTATGGTCGTAGCGTGGGTACTGATTGATCAAAACAACAATAAACACACCAATTACTATGCCTACATACCTTAGGACTACCGATTAATTGTGGCAATTTAACAAGGATTAAGTGTGGAATTTAATCAAACTTGCAATGGGCAGCACTGAATAATAAAAAATTTAATTCAAAAATTTTCACAAGTGTTAGCAAATTAGGTCAAACTATACAAGTTAATGAGTTTAAAATAAATATCTCACTCTAAACCCTAAAACAAATTTGTCAAATACAAGAGCTTTTTGTGAGGCAAATAATCAAATACCCAATATGCTTATGAATTCAGCAAGTATTAAAACACAAATAAATAAAGTAAAAATAATAGGGCAAAGAAATCAAATAATAGGAATAAAAGAGGCATTTAAGAGGTTTGAAATTTCTATTCCTTTATCCTAACCCACCCAGTCCTTCGATTAAGTATTTTAATTTCACTATGGCAAGCACTTGTACACTCACAAACAACCACTTGTTCTTCTGCAAGTTGTTCCTATTGAGTTGAAACAACAAGCAGACTCATTTCTTACAAGCTTTTTCCACCAACTCTATGAAAACTAGCACCACTCCTACGCTTAGGAGCAATACTCTACTACCTTGGAGCAACACCAACTAAAGCTAGATACTCCTACAAAATTTACACCAATCAGATAAAAGCTGTCTCATACTCCAACAACCTTCGAGTTTACAACCTTTCCTTCACAAATAATCTCACTTTGATCCCTTTTTACAAACACAAACTCTCAAGGTGACTATACAGCATAATAGCCAATCTCTTCGCTTTGGCACACTTTAATTCTTTACTTTGATTTTGTTGCATTAATTTGCCTTTTTAACAGCCTCATCCTTCTCCAAAGTCTCTTATTGATAGCCGTAGGTGACTAATATCAACCATTGACCTAAAAAAGCAAGAATTGACTTTTGGTGGCATTTCAACCGAGTTCGGTCAATGGACACATTTTATTGTCCCAATTGTTTGTTTGTTGAATGATCTGTCGATTGACCTTCTAAATCACATGTTCAAATGGTCATCCAAAGTCTTACCTAATTCTTTAAGTAATGTTGTCTATGTCCATATTCAAATTCGAGCTCCCCCTTGGTCAATGATCACTCTAAAGGAAACTCTTAATTGTTTGTGATAGGTAGTCAATCAATCTTTTAAATGCCTTGCTAATCGTCCAATTGACTTGTTGCTCTAGTCTGATTGGTAGCCAATCAATCTTCTGAACTATCTTTCGAACTATGTTGTCAAGATTTTTGTCCTCCAAACCTTTGAGTCTTGTAGACAAGACCATAAGTGTGCCATGGAGTGTTTCATCATCAAAATCCTTGGGTCCAACAATAACAACTTTAAATCATTGAAATTAATAAGGTAAATTAAAAAAAAAGTTACCAGATTTAAAAGAAACAAAAGGAATGAAAACTGAGTATCAATCCTTTAATGCATTATGCAATAATAATTTGAAAATAGCCAAGTTGCCCTTACACATAAATATGCCCAAAATTAATAAAAATAAAGGAAAATAAAGCTTGAAACAACAATTACAAAATTTCAAATAAAAAATGTGTCTTAAATAAATATATATATAATATACATAATATAATCATTTAATGCTTGTTTCAGAATTTAAAATTATTTAATGTACAATATTTTCATTCCATGAGCTACACTTTCTATTTGGAGTAATTTAATGAGTCCTACCACTCAAAATTTACATAGACAATAAAAAAATAAATAATATAGATAATTATATATTTGCAACTCAATCTAATGCTTCTAGCCATTTTATCTTAATTATCAAAGAAATTGTATTAAAAACTAAATTTGAAAATATCTATTAACTAATGTATATTTTAAAAAATCTAAAAGTATATCATATTGATGTTAAAAAAAGACAAAATTTTATCATCCTCCTACTTATCTACTCTGGTTTTGATACATGTAAATCTCATTTTGTGAGACCTACTAAAAAAGGATCAAATTAGATGTGCAGCTCATATAAGTTATATGGTGTAAAACTCGGGCCATTTGCCGAGAGTTTTTATTGTCTGATCAGTTGTTACTTGAATCAGGTTAGTAAGGTCCGACCCTTCTTCCTGTGGTTCACGTCTGCTATGGTGTAAGTTGTCTGGCCTTAGCCTTCTTTGGCAATCGATAGGCCTGTTTTGATGTCACATGCCTGATTTTTTCATGTTTGGTTCAGTCGAGTCGTATATAGTTAGATGTTAGGACTGTGTCCATCGTATGTCTTTTGTGTGCTTGCCATGTGTTTGATAACCTTTCAAATTGTCCTAACCCCCTTTGGGACCTGCAATACAATTCCCTAGGTATGTCCGATCGCTTTAGAGTAAAAACCTAAGTTTTTTTATTTTGGGCTAACCCAACCCATACCCTTTTAACTAACCCAATCCATATCTCTTTGTCTAATCCAACCATACCTCTTTAGGTATTGCACCTATACCTATGACATCACTAAGCCAACCCATACCTCATTATCCAACCCATACCCCTTTGGGTATGACACTCATACCCATGACATCACCAAGCCAACCACCCTTTTTCTATAAAATTGATCCCTTCCCTCACCATATCACCATTTCTCCTTCCCTCCTCACCTCCAACATCCATCTTCTCCTCTCCTTGGCCTTCTTCTTCCTTCTTGGAGCTCCAATAACCTTCCTCCATGTCTCTAACCTCCTAGGGTGGTAGGTTTAAAGTTGGATGCCGCAAAGGACCTCCCTATGATCTTCCCTCATTAGTTTCAAGTTTGTGCTGCCTCTGTTGCTTATTGTTTGATGCTTTTCTCCTGTATTTTTGTCTTGTTTCATTTTTATGACATTTTGATCATGTAGATTGTCCTGTTAGGAGTATTTTGAGTACTAATGTATTTTATTTGTCCATGTAAATAAATATATATATTTTTTATAATGCACATAGGCCATTGATCTGAACTATTTCTGTATTAAAATCATATCTTTGCACTCTGAAGTTAAATTTTCATGATTCATATTTTGTTACACTCATAACATGAATATCTACAACTTTTGTGTTGGGTGTTTTAACTGAAATGACCTATAATGTGCATGTATGAGGGTAAAAGTGAGGAAAGGTTGCAACTTTCACCGTTTTAGTGACATAAGCGCCTATTTCTCCAATTTTTACTCTCTGACCTTGGTGGATCTGTTGATGCAAAGCATGCCATATTGTTCATGGTGAAATTAAGATGTCGTGGTAAAATTTGAAGCCTAATATAACTGCAAAATAATGATGAACATCACCCATAAGTACTCCTTGTATTTCTTGTGTTATTTATGACTATGAGCATCATTTGTGATTGTGCTATATGTTAAACCACCAATTTTTAAGTTATTAAATTATGGTAAAAATATATGATGCTAAAATAAGTGTCTAATTGAAATATATAAATTTTTAGAAAGACTAAAAATCATCTAAGTATGTTTTGGAGGTATTTACCCAGACAATGTAAAGATGGAGGGTGAAAACCCTAGTTTTTTTACTCCAGTTGTAAATTACCTTAAAATAGGTTAACGGTTGTAAATCACCTCAAATTTAGTCCACACCTTACCCTATGTCTCAGTAGCACCGTGACCAATTTTGGGGCAATTTGCAAAGGTTCCCAATTTTATTTGTAAATTTACAATTTATTAGGGTCCATATAGCTCCAAAAACAGCCCATCTAATGACCCAAATTATAAAATCCACTTACACCCATTTACAAAGTAAATTCAGCCTAGCCCCTAGTGAAATTAATCTCGGTGTGTTAGCTAACTAGGCCCACTGACCCAAGCCATCTGGAATCCTCTAGCCCATAAACAAACAATTACAAAATTGGTGCCCAACCAAGGAACATTGTTTCTCACCTTAGGGCCAAGCTTAATGGGTCTTGTTCTCTTTGATTGGCCCTTGGGTCAGCCATGGTGGAATTTACCTACGAACTTTAGAGTGTAAGGTCCAACCATCCAAATTTTAGCCCATTTGGACATTGTTAGGCCAATCTAAAAAATTGTCTGGTAGCCCGATCGATAACCCTAGAATTGATTAAATCCCACTAAGTAAACATAAAACAGAAACCTTAATTAAGTTACCTAATAAGGCTTAATACTTCACTTAGGACTTAATTAAAATAATTAAGTGATGTTAAGTGTTGAGCTTGTGTGGAGGCTTTGCCTCCTTTTGTGTGCCGATGTGACCTAATTCTTATTCGGTTCCATCTCCGTGTTAGGTATTGCGAGTGAGCACACCGACTAGAGTACAGAGCATCAGTGGTGTTTTATCGGATCCCTCTTAAGGCCATTTAGCCGTGTTTTCTACACATGATTAATAAAATGTCAAGGTTGAGACCCCTCAATGGTTTTCGAAAGATAAGATCCAAAAACTAAGAATCCTCTCCCAACCCTATTTGTATAAATATGAGGGTTTACAGCTTTCATGAGTAAGAGTGTGTACGGGATGGACCATACTAGTACCCCTTCAAACCCCGAGGTAGTGTGGAGTACGGGGTATTGTGTAACGCATCACATTTCTAAAATTTATGGCACTAACTTAACCATTACTTTTGCCACTCGAGTACCGTGGTGGGTGTAATATGGTGGATGTGAGGGCATAAGTGTTGTATGTATGAATATGAATATTAGTTGTGAGTGCATGTTGACACTCATTTAAGTATGTTTTCTTACCGCCCAGTGTGAGGTTTTTGTTGCTAATGGAATACTCATTTGCCAGCTTGCTGTTTTACTAATAGTTATTCGGACCGGTAATCAAATTTATTTGATTATTGATGTGGTTTTCTATTATATGTAGGTGATGTTCCGTGGCGTTGGCTAGCGTAGGTGCATGGATCATCCAGCTCAGTCGTGGGGTGGTGGGGGCCCTATTTTATGTCGAGTGTTTTGGACTATGCATTTTGTGGATGACGATATGATTGGCATATGCCCTAACTATGTGAACCTTGAATGATTTAGATGTATGTAATGATGGTTGTGCTAACATGTTTAATCCTTATATTATTATATTTTACTATAGATTTTCAATATTTTAGGGTAAGGCTAACCATCATCTACATGGTATATAAGCTCCAGAGTCCTAGAAGATGACGAGGAGCTGTTTGTGTGTTAGAGTAGCATGAGTGGAGGAGCTTCCGGTTCACACCAATTGAAGACCCACGTGAAGTTTGGCTATTAGGGGTTTGATGCCCTGATACTTGATAATCTTGTGTGATTTCTTTGACGCTTTAATTATTGCTCGCGTAGGGTATGTGGAATAAGTAACCACGACTGTTTAAATATTTGCATCATCTTCATGTAACTAATGAGAAGACCTAAGTCAATCACTTGAACTAAGTAGTAAGAATATGATGTATGCAACAACATGCAATATTAAAATTGTTGCAGGGGTGTGCTTCTTCTATAGTTGGGAGTGATCATCATATTTTTAAAGTCACTTCTCATAGTCGTAGGAGAGGTTCTACCTCTGTTACGGCTAAGAGTGTTCATATAAGATTCCTTTCAAATTAAAATCCACCTTTGTATTATGAACTTTGCATGCTTTCTATGAAAACCAAGCTTGGTGTCCATTTTAAGCCTTCGCAGAGGGTTGAGATCTGCTTCTATAAAGTCTGTATATGATAGCCCAATGAGTAGCTTCCAAATTATAATATCATGATTTGGTCTGTCCCTTTAGGCCGAATTGGGGTGTTAATACTTGGTATTAGAGCTAACCTCTTAGACTATTAAGGTGGCACAACTTTTGGAATCCGTGTGTTGTATGCTTATACTGTATGTTGTATGATATGCCTGTATCATATGTTGTATGCTTGTATGGTGTATGTGGTTGTTCTGTTTATGACCCCCACCACCCAAAGCTAATCCACAGTCTAGCTTGCAGGCATATTTTTGTGTGTGTTTTCGCTATCATCTTTTTTGATGTTTCCAATGGTCAGTTTGTGTGTGGCAGTTTACGAACCATAGTTTGTAAGCCATCTGTGTTAGTTAGTCTATGGTTAGTATTAGTGGTCAAATAGTCTGAGTAAATGGTAGGAGCACGCTGTGGTAGATAGCCGCTACACCGTAGGCCTTCCCCTAACAGGCAATCTCCATCTCCCGTACAAGAGCTGGTGGCAAATCCCTAGATAGAGCTGATTAGGGTCTTGCAAGAGGAGCAGTAGGCCCTAAGGGAAGAGAAAATAAGAGCCGTGGAGGGCCAGCAGCAGTCCCGTAAGGAGATAACCCGACAGTTGGACATCGTACAGGAGATGGCCATGGTCGTGGCTAGACTGGAGAAGAGACGTCATTAGGGTGAGTACCAACACCGCCACCACCGCCAGCTCACTATCCCCATATTCCACTAGTGTAGCCGACGTAGGTCTATATGATATCCCAACACTGGGGATACCAGTGGGAGTTTTTCTTCCCAAACAGATTGGCAGTGAGCGGAGATGGCTAGACCCCCTCATTTCATTGTTGGAGAGGGCTCAAGCAATCAGGGCCTTGAGCAGCCCCATCACATTGGGGGAGCGTTGGGATGCTGAGTGCTTCCTGTAGAATGGGGGTTATGTGTTCTACAGGAGCATAAATCCTGAGGCCACATAGGAGTGGATTGACGAGACTAGATTAGTGCTGATACATTTGGGTGTCCCCCAGAGCTATGGGTGCACGTAGCCACTGGGGCTATGCAAAGCATGGGAAGACTTTGGTGGGACTCTGTCCTCACATCCTTTCTAGAGGGGAGGGTCCTCGAGCAGATTACATGGGATGAGTTTAGGGAGTTCTTCTACTCCTAGTACTTCTCCGCCACTATTAGGGCAAAGTAGAAGATGGAGTTCCTATCTTTGAGGTAGTAGGAGGGTATGTCCGTAGCGGAGTACCAGACTAGGTTCCTTATGCTAGAGAGGTTTGCCCTGGGTAGTTTCTCATAAGAGATGGAGAGGGTTGCCCAATTTGTATCATGATTGTGCATCATCTTGCAAGAAGTTGTGGCAAAATTCTCTTGTGCGACTCTTGTAGAGGACATCATGAGGGCACTACCATACGAACATGCCCATAACTCACACCATCAGGCCAAGGGCACTTCATTGTCTGACAATAAGGGGCAAAAGAGTAAGGCACAGGATCAATAGGGGCCACAGCCGCAGAGATAGATGATAGGTGGTGGACTGACAGTGTACACAGCTGAGGGACAATATGTTCAGTGGCTCCCCTAGTAGATGTAGACCATCCAGGGATAGCGAGGTGATTTCCAGAAGTACCCTATCTATACATAGCGCCGGAGATGCCATCAAGGTGCTTGCAAGAGAGCCACTGGCGCATGCTTTGCATGCAAAGACAAGGAGCACCATACAGCGCATGCTTTGCATGCAAAGACAAGGAGCACCATACAGCTGAGTGCCCGAGGCAACCACATCAGTAGTGCTGGCCCTAGTAGTAGCAGCAGCAAGGACTTCCTGCATCGCCGTGGCAGCCACATCTCACCACACCACCAGCCCCAGCTTCAAGGGTAGTGGGGGAGAGGCGACTAGTAGCAGTGGGCACAAGAACCACAACAGGTCTACCAGGGCTAGAGAGACCGACAGGGCCAAAGGGGTCGAGATTAGGGCCAGCAGAGGCAGGTTGGCCTAGTTGCGTTGGACATTGGGCAGGATGTGGGATAGGCTAAGGGGCAGATGCAAGGTGGTACACCAGAGTAGCAAGGCATGATGTATTTTGTAGCTACAGACAAGGCGATTCAGGATGCAGCTATCATCACAGGTACTCTTCCTTTCTATTCTACACTTGGAGTTGTATTGCTTGACTCTGGTAGTACGCGTATGTTCATAGCCAAGACATTTGTTTGTAGGATCGGTTTGTTTGTACAAGACTTAGGCTATGGCTTAGTTGTGTTGACTCCTGTCAGAGCCATATACACACTTGTGAGTGTGTGTAGGGTGTCACTGTGGTTATCCACCAACGCATCCTTTTCACTGATTTCACAATTTTGCTGATGCGGGAGTTTGACGCAATAGTTGGCATGGATTGCATGACATGCAATTGGGCATTGATTGATTGCCAGAATAAGAAGGTTCAACTCAGACTGAAGAGGAATGTGAGGATTACATTCCAGGGTAGAGGTAGAGACAGAGGAGGATGTTTGTTATCCTATCAGTGGGCTTAGAGATTGATAAATAGGGGTTTTGAAGTCTTCCTTGCCACCGTTGTGGCTACACTAGTTCAATTAGCACTAGAGTTGGAACAGATTCTAGTCGTCAGTGAGTTCGCAGCTGTCTTGCTAGATAAGGTGCCCGAACTACCACCAGCCAGAGAGGTAGAGTTTGCTATGGATTCTGTCCCTTGTATTGTGCCTATCGTAAGAGCACCGTATTGGAGCGCACTGCATGAGCTCAAGGAGCTCAAGACTTAGTTGCAGGAGCAATTGGAGCAGGGCTTCATCAGATCGAGTGTCTCACCTTGGGGTGCTCCAGTCCTCTTCGTCAGAAAGAAGGATGGCAACATGAGGTTGTGCATCAACTACAAAATGCTCAACCAAGTTATGGTGAAGAACCGTTATCCCCTCCCACGGATAGATGGTTTGTTTGATCAGCTTGGAGGATTTGTTGTGCGTTCAAAGATTGATCTTTGATTAGGCTACCAAAGAGAACTTTTACGACTCGGTACGGGCACTTTGAGTTCTTAGTCATGTCTTTCGAGCTAACAAACACACCAGCCATACTTGGACCAGTTCATGAGCGTATTTGTAGATGACATCCTGATTAACTCAGGTTCTAGAGAGGAGCATGAGACCCACTTGAGGATTGCTTTGCGGACCCTATGGGAGCATTGCCTGTATCAGTAGCTGGAATTGGTTGTCTGAGGTTGTTGTTTTGGGACATGTAGTATTAGCGGCTGGAATTGCAGTGGTCCAGCCAAGGTCTAGGCAATATTGAGATGGGAATGATCTACTTCAACCACACAAATATAGAGTTTTTTGGGCTTGACTAGTTATTATCAAAGGTTCATACAGGATTTCACTTCTTCGGTACCTCGTCTCACATGGCTGACTAGGAAGGAGGAGCATTTCATGTGGACCGATGCATGTGAGCAAAGTTGAGTTTACCAGATGACCATGATAACTTTGTAGTTTACTTTGATACCTCCGGTGTAAGGCTGAGTTGTTTGTTGATGCAAAGAGGTAGAGTGATAGCCTATGCTTCCTAGTAGTTGAAAGTACATGAGCAGAACTACCCCACACATAACTTAGAGCTTGCAGCGGTCGTATTTGCACTACGCATATGAAGATACTATCTGTATGGAGTGTCCTTCCAGCTCTTCCCCGGTCATAAGAGCTTGAAATACATCTTCATGCAAAAGGATCTAAGCAACAGATTATGATATTGACATTGCCTACCATTCGGGTAATGCAAATGTGGTTATAGATGCCCTGAGTAGGAGACCAGTAGTTAGTGGAGCCATATCGACAGCTATGGGTATATAGTATGAGAACCAGAGAGAGGATTTAGCCAACCGACACCTTGTGATAGTGTTACCGAGGCTGACGATTTGTTTGACTATGACAGACCATATTAGATAGGCACAAGCAATTGATCAGTTGTCGGAGCAGTGGTTCCTTTAGGGGACTCATTCTGTGGTGGTTAGAGAGGCACACAGTTTGTACCGGATGAGAGGACAGTTTTAAGTGCCAGTTGTTGCAGAGTTTCTCAGATTGCATAAGGACATTCTTCACGAGGCCCATCACTCGAGGTTCACGGTGCACTCGGGCTTCATGAAGATTTATCACAACTTGTGCCGATCTTATTGGTGGCCCGGGCTTAAGAAGGATGTCTTTAACACTAGTTCACGATGTCTTGTCTATTAGTAGGTCAAGATTGAGCACCAAAAACTAGGCGGTTTGTTGTAGTCATTACCACCGCTAGAGTGAAAGTAGGATTGCATCACGTGCAACTTTGTCACTCATCTACACCCTTTCAGGCGATAGATGGATGCAGTATGGGTTGTCCTTGATAGGTTGACAAAATCGGTGCACTTTATACCGATTCGTATGACCTATCCTCTGTCTAAGTTGGCTAGATTATACCTGGACCAAATTGTCAGACTCCACAGAGTTCCTAGGGAGATTGTATTAGATAGGGACCCAAGATTCACCTCTTCCTTCTGGAGATCTTTCCAGCAAGAACTTGGGATGGAGACCAAGTTTAATAGAGTTCATCCATAGACCAATGGCAAGTACGAGAGGACAATTCAGATCCTGGAGGACTTACTCTAGTCATGTGTGATGGACTTCGATGGACCATGGGAGAAGCATCTTCCCTTGGTGAAGTTTGCATATAACAATAGCTACCATGCCAGCATAGGGATGGCACCCTTCGAGGCATTGTATGGCAAGTCGTGCAAATCATCGTAGTGTTGGCTAGAGGGCTATGAGCCATTGATAGTAGACCCAGAGTTGCTTCAGGACTCTCAGAGAACAGTTGAGTTGATCAGGTAGAGGCTTTTGGTAGCTCAGGATAGACAAAGGTCTTATGTAGATCAGACATGTAGGGATGTTAGTTTCACCATTGAGGATTGAATTTTCCTAAAAGTCTCACCAACTAAAGGAGGTGTGCATTTTGGGAGGTGGGGCAAACTGAGTCCAAGGTATATTGGCCCGTTTGAGGTGTTGAGATGTGTTGAGAGGTTACATACGAGCTTGCACTCCTACCCAATCTATCAGCAGTGCACCTGGTGTTCCACTTATCTATGTTAAAGAAGTTTGTGCCCGACGGATCACACCAACTTCAGTATGAAGAGCATGACATCCGACCCAAAGTGTCTTATGAAGAGGAGGCTACACAGATTCTTGACTGGTCTGTGAGGACTCTTCATAGAAAAGAAGTGCCTTTGGTGAAGGTACTTTGGTCACGACAAGGTGTTGAGGAAGCCACTTGGGAGCGTGAGGATGAGATGTGGCACCATATCCCCAGACTCTTCCCTACAAAGGACAATGACTTGAAATGTTAGCACTCTTCCTTGTTTTGGTCAAGTGCTATTGTATGTTATATATTGTGTGTTGTGGAGTGTTTCTGCGTGTGTAAACCCCAAGGAAATTTTGGGACAAAATTTTTTTATGTGGGGGAGGTTGTAAAACCCGGGCCATCCGCCTGAGGGTTTTTACTAGTGGTTGGGTTTTTAGCTAAATTGGGTTAGTAGGGTCCGACCCTTCTTGCCATGGTTCGTGTATGGCACGGTGTAAGTTGCCCGACCTTAGCCTCCTTTGGCACTCGGTGTGCTTGTTTGGATGCTACATGCTCAACTTTTTCATATTTAGTCCAATCGAGTCATATATAGTTAGATGTTAGGACCGTGTCCCTTCCATGCCTTTGGTGTGCTTGCCGTCTATTTGATAACCTTTTAGACCATCCTAACCCCCTTTGGGACATGCACTGCAATTCGCGAGGTAGGTCTGATTGCTTTAGCGTAAAAATCCTTAAGTTTTTTGGATTTTGGACTAACCCAACCCATATCTCTTTAGCTACCCAACCCATATCTTTTTATCTAATCCAACCATACATCTTTCGTATGGCACTATTCCTATGACATCATCAAGCCAACCCAAACCTCTTTATCCAACCCATACCCCTTTAGGTATGACACTCATACCCATGACATCACCAAGCCAACCACCTTTTTTCTATAAAAATGATCCCTTCCCTCACCATATCACCATTTCTCCTTCCCTCCTCACCTCCAGCATCCATCTTCTCCTCTCCTTGGCCTTATTCTTCTTTCTTGGAGCTCTAATCACCCTCCTCTACGTTTCTAACCTCTTAGGATGGTAGGTTTTGAGATTGGACACTTCAAAGGACCTCCCCTTGGTCCTCCTTTGTATGTTCAGGTTTGTGTTGCCTCTTTTGCTCATTATTTGATGTTTATCTCTTGCATATTTGTCTTGTTTAATTTTCATGAGATTTTTTATCATGTTGATTTGCTTGTTAGGAGCATTTTGAGTACTCATACATCATATTTAATCATGTAAATAAATAGATATGCTACTTAGAATGCTATTTAATCAGTATTAAAATCATATCTAGGCAGTCTAATGTTAAATTTTCACGATTATTATTTTTTTACACTCATGACATATATATCTATAACTTTTGTGTTGGATGTTTTACTTGACATGTAATACCCCAAATTTGGTTCACGCTCAAGAAACAAACTAGAATGTCCCTGGTCCCGGTTAGGTCGACTAACCTGAACCCAAGCCATGCGGATCTATTCTCGGCATCTCGAGATGGAAGATGTCTATTGCTATGCATGGATGAATACACAAAAATAAACCTAACATGCTACTACATGGATGATATGACAACCAATTCATACACCAAATAATTATGATGAAAATTGATTAAAAAAATCGCAAAACAAGACGGACTTAGTTTCTCCTAAAAGTGCAATTAAGGAGTACCTTGTCAAATCAATATGTATACGTATATAAATAATTAATAAAACATTCACACAATAAATTTATTCAACTATATAATTCATTTCTGTATTGAGTCTCGACTCAACTACTGATTTACCTTCATCTTACTTAACTAGATTAAGTCTTGACCCATCTATGCATTCTATTCACAATTCTCATTAATTCTGGGCCTCGACTTACTGATTGTACTTATTCAACGTCTAAATATATTTATTAACATGTCATCATTAGCAAACTTTCTACGATAGCATACATCATATCAAACCACATCATCATGTATTGCATTTCATTACATTATCCTCAAAATATTAAACATGCTATCATTTGACATGTGTGTATGCAAGAGACGTCACTGCTCCTCCGTCGAGGCTGGCTCATCCTACTCATGATCATCACCTACATATATTATAAAAACACGTCAGTAATGAGTGTTACTGGTCCAAAAATATAACTAATATCAAACTGGCTATGAGAGCAAACTCTCATATGAAAGAAAACATTCATATACTTCTCGTGAACTCTCTGAAGGGCACCTATTGAGGAGCCACTGGGCTGTAGACCCGGTAGCATCCTGAACCGATTATTCTGCTACTGCTGATTTTCTCATTTCATTTTGCTGGTCCCTCAAGACTACTAGTATATCCTAAGCCCTCTCCTTTCCTCCATAATTCTCCTGGCCTTGAGCACAAAGACCGAGTACTCTCAGACAGTCGCCTTTAGTACCCTTTGAACCATAAGTCTGGACATGCGCTGTACTAAATAGTACCCGTAAACCTCCATGTTTCTCTGGGTGTGAGGAACTCAAAACGGGAGTTGTCAGGATCCCTCGGGATTGGAACAGCCCGCTCACTAATCTAGAGCCTACTTTGATTGGCACATGCACTCACTCATGGTATGTGCGAGTCGGTTTTCCCATCTCTCATCTCATTGAAAACTCAATAAAACTATATAATAGGTCTGGGAAAGGATTTATATAATAGGCCCAAAGGCAACTTGTGGTGGATCTTGTTTTTGAAAACATACTCGAGGGATCTCATCCTCGAGGGTTATTAATCCGAAAGATCGATCGATTAAATGACCCAGGTTAAGTGGGATTCAATAAAATACCACTTAACTTGTCCTGCAAGTAATAAAACAATACACAATAGAGTAGAGCGTAAAATAGGAAACGAGTCCTAAATGGACCTGGTAGAAGCTCCAATCGTGTCCATGCGCCTAGGCGGTGAGCTCCTACTCTGTACCTACACATCAAGACTAAATACTAATGCCCAGTATAATGCATGAATACTACACTCCTCATCAATCCATACAAGACAATCTATTACATGCATTTAAATTCAAACTCTAATTCATTATTATCATCCGTTAACATGCATTTAAATTTAAATCAACACCTATTTACAATCACACCAAAATCATAAAACAATCAAATAAAATAGGATAAATTTCTATACCTAATCGTCAGTCACTGTGGCGACAGTGATAAGGTTGTGACCGTCTCGAGTGAGGATCGTGGGGAAGAGGGAAGGGAGAAAAAGAAGAAGGAAGTTGGGTGAGGAGGATGGTGGCGGCTGGATGGTGACAGTGTCAGAGGTGTGGAATAAATAGATGTCAGGGGAAAGAAAATGAGTGGTCGGTGAGAAAAACGAATAGTTGGTGAGAAAGACGAATGGTCGGTGAGAAAAATGAATGGTCGGTGAGAAAAATGAATGGTCAGTGAGAAAAATAAATGGTTGGTGAGAAAAATGAATGGTCATCTCGTAATTAAAACATAACTCGACTCTAACTCTAGAAAAATAATACTAACTCGTAATAATTCTAAAAAATCTAGAAAAATAGGGGAAAATCCCATAAAACATAATACACATCACAACATTACAATGACATGCTCTATAACTAATAACCCACCCAAACTACGCATAACGCTTCCTAATGCGTTATTCAGCTTAAAAATAATTCTACGATCTAATTAAAATAAATAAAGAAAATCTGTCATACTCTCATATATTTTGATAACTTATTATGTTGTTGTCTTATTGACGTTATCATCATATACTTGGGCACACATGACTTTCATGGTTTATAACACAAGACCAGCCTCAGCTTGGTATGCGTGTTCTAAAATTGACCTGACTAAAAATAACAATCAAACTGACTGGTTCAGAATATAAAACCCTGAGTCGAATCACGGGTTTTACATGACATGACCAATAATGTGCTTGTATGAGGGTACAAGTGAGGAAAAGTGTCAACTTTCTCTGTTACTGTAATATAAGCGTCCCTTTCTCCAATTTTTACACTCTGAAATTGTAGGATCTTCTCATGGGCAACATTCCATGTTGTCAATGGTGATATTAATAGTTTTGGGAAAAAGTTTAAGCCTAATCTAACTACTAAAATAATCATGAACATCCCCATAAGTATGCCTTGTATTTCATATGTTGTTAATGAATATGAGCATGATTTGCAAATTATGTTATATATTAAGCCACCCATTTTATACTAATAATTTTGAAATATGATTAAAGTGTCTACTTGAAATATATTTTTGGAATCTTTAAAAATCATCTATGTATGTTTTGGAGGTGTTTACCCAGATAGTGTAAAGGGTGAAAACTATAATTTTTTCATTCCAGTTGTAAATTTCCTTAAATTAGATTAATGGTATTGGATTTTAGTGAAACTTAATCCACACCTTAGCCTATGTCTTAGTAGCACGGTGACTAAATTTGTGGCCATTTAGGTAGGTTCCCAATTTTATTTGTGAATTTCCAATTTATTACGGTCAAGATAGCTCCAGGAACAGCCCATCCATTGACCCAATTTGTAAAATCCATTTCGGCCAATTCATAAATTAAATTTGTCCTAAATATGACTTGGCGCAAGATATGTGTGTTCTTTAACTAGGCCCATTGACCCAAGCCCATTTGTAGTCCTCTAGCCCATGAACAAACAGTTACAAAATTAGTGTCCTACCCATAAACATTGTTCCAGCACCTTATGTAAAACCCACGATTCGAGTCAGGGTTTTATATTCAGAACCGGTCGGTTCGACTGTTATTTTCGAGTCGAGTTAGTTTCAGAACACGTGTACTGAGCCGACGCCGGTCTCGTGTATGAGCCATGAGGGTCATGTGTACCCAAGTATATGATGATAACGTCATGAATAAAGCAGAACAGAATGAGTTATCAGAATATATAAGAGTATGCAGTTCATTTTTTTATTATGATATATAATGGATCGTAGAATTAGTTTTAGGCCGTTTACCACGTTAGGACGCGTTACGGGCATTTTGGGTGGTTGATAGTTCTAGAGCATATCATTATAATTTTTTTGGTGTTGTTTGATTTTACGGGATTTTTCCCAATTTTTATGAATTTTTTTAGGATTTAATACGAGTTAGTTATGATACTTGACTCGAGCCAGAGACGAGTCAAGTATTATTTACGAGTTTGCCACCCTTCACCCCGACCTTTTCTCCCCCACGCCCAAACCCTCGCCCGCGCCGCCCCTGTTCGCGCGCCACCGCCGCCACGGCCGACGCCGCCTGGCCGCCGATCGTCGCTGCCCAGCTCCGCCACGGTGTCGCCGCGCCGCCCCGATCAGGCCCGGCCACCATCGGGCCGCCGCGACGCCGGAATCGCCACGCCTAGCGCGGCGGCTGCGTTGGGTCGCGTCGCCGATTTCGCCGCCGGCGACCAACGCCGCCGCGATCGATCGGTCGCCACAGCACCTTCGACCCCCTAGCAGCCTTCCCCGACTGGAACGGAGGCCGTCGCCACCGTGGCCGGCCGGATCGAGCCACCCATCGCCGCCGGCTCTGTTTTGCCATTTTCCGGCGAGCCGCCGCCTCCATTGGCCACGCTGACGTCACAGATGAGTTGGGCTCGCAGAGCCGGTTCCGAGGGTACCCAACACGATCACTTTCTGGCTAGTAGACGCCGCCGGCGATTGTTGCCGGAAAACCACCGGAAGCCGCCGGAAAACCGCTAGTAGCTGCCGGAAAACCGCCGGAATATCGGAATTTCTGGAATTCGCCGGAATTCACCGGATCATCCGCGGGGCTCACCCAGTGGAGCCCGATCGAGCTTCGGACGCCGATGAGCGCCGAATTTGAGCTCCGAGACGCGCGACGGAACCTTAGCCGTCGCCGATTGCCGACTACGTGAGGTATAATTACCTCCGATTTGATTATTTAAAATTTAGATGATTGTTAGAATAGCATGCTAGAATTTGTTAGTTGTCACGATAAATGTATGACTATGAATGAGATGATGATTGCATGATGTAATTAATTAAAAATGAATAGTATGTGATCTAATGAGGTAGATTTAGTCAGAGCATGATAAGTGACCACCACGTAACTTAGAAGAACACAGTAAAATTAGTGTGAATAGGATTAGCTATAATTATTTTCATACGTATGATTATTTGTTTGTTGATTGATGTTCATTGTGTGTGATGCATCATTTAGTTAGCGGGCGTTAGTATTTAGTTTTGATGTGTAGGTACGGAGTAGGAGTTCGCCGCCTAGGCGCGATGACACGCTTGGAGCTTCTACCAGGTCCGTTTAGGACTCGTCTTGTTTTACGCTCTTCTATTGTATGTTTATGTTATTACTTGCAGGACGGGTTAAGTGGCGTTTTATTGGATCCCACTTAACTCGGGCCATTTAACCGAATATTTTCCGGATTAATAACCCCTCGAGGATGAGATCCCTCGAGGATGATTTCGAAAACAAGATCCACCACAAGTTGCCTTCGGGCCTATTATATGAATCCCTTCCCAGGCCTATATATATATGTTTTATCGAGTTTTCAGTGAGACGAGAGATGGAGAAATCGACTGCACGTACCATGCAGAGGATGCCGTGACAGTCAAAGCGGGCTCTGGATTAGTGCCAGCGGACTGTTCCATTCCCGAGGGATCCTGACAACTCCGCGTTTGAGTTCCTCACACCCGGAGAACGTGGAGGTTTACGGGTACTGTTTAGTACAGCGCATGTCCGGACTTGTGGTTCAAAGGGTACTAAAGGCGACTGCCTGAGAGTACTCGGCCTTCGTGCTCAAGGCCAGGAGAAATATGGAGGTAAGGAGAGGGCTTAGGATAAAGTTTCATGAGAAGTACTGAAAAAGAAGTGCTGAGAGTAGCACAGTACCAGCAGCAGAGCAGTAAGTTCGGGATGCTACCGGGTCTGCAGCCCAGTGGCTCCTCAGTAGTGCCCTTCAGAGTGTTCACGTGGAGTGTAGTTTTCCGGCGTATTTACCGGTGGCATCTCTTGGCAAAATAGCAATGGTATTGGGTACCGTTGGAACCAGCTCGGCGAGACCGATGCGTTTATGATGTGGACATGGTCGATGGAGGTGGCGGCTAGCCGAAAAAGGGCAAAAATAGAGTCGGCGGCAATGGGTGAAGAAATCTGGCCGATGTGGGCAGCGCTAGGCTCCACTCCTGTTGGGGAAGGTTGCTGGAGGGTCGAAGGTGTCGAGGCAACCACTAGTTCGTGGTGGCGATGGAAGCGTGGCGCAAGGGTGCGGCTTCCTAACGTCGTGCAGGCCAGACGACGGCCAGGGGTGCTCAGGGCGGCATGGCAACGCCACGGTGGGGCTTTGCAGCAACGATCGGCGGCAGGGCGGCATCTACAGCGGCGGCACAGCAAGGGTTCGGACGGGGAAGAGAAGTGTTGGGGGAGAAACGGCGTAAGGGTGTTCAGTGGCAAACTCGTAAATAAAACTTGACTTGAGTTCGACTTGAGTCAAAATAATAACTAGTTTGTAATAATTCCCAAACAAATATAGAAAAATAGAAAAAAATCTCATAAAACATGTTACACACCACAACATCACAATGACATGCTCTATAGCTATTAACCCACCCAAACTAGCCGTAATGCGTCCCAACGTAGTATACAACCTAAAACTAATTCTATGATTTACTATATATATATATATATAAAACTCATTCTTTTCTGCTATATTCATGACGTTATCATCATATACTTGGGTATACATGACTCTCATAGCTCATATACACGACTAGCGTCAGCTCATTACACGTGTTGTAATACTAACTCGACTCAAACTGATGGCTAAACCAATCGGTTCATAAACATAAAACCCTAACTCGGATCACGGGTTTTATAGTTTGTCTCTTCAGGCCGGATTGGGTTGTTAAATGTATTCCTTATATTTATTTGTATTCCCTTGATATATAAATTTTAAAATCTGATAAATCAAGGAAAATTGAGAATTCTATCTAGCACAAGTCGTATTTTACATTGAGAAATAAAACCTAATCGCTCATGTCTTAACATTAGCAAATTCTCATTAGTTAATTTATTTTAGTACTATAATTACTTAAGTGTAAATTTTCATGCCTTTTACATTGTTGTTCTTGTTAGAATGTCAGTTCCATTCTTATTAGAATTTAGAGAAATACAACAAATTTGATCTCCAAACGAACAAGTTCATCCAAATTTGTCCAAACAGGAAACAAAAATTATATTCTACCTAATGGAGGGTAACACAACAGTTTTCTCCAATTCTAAATAAAATTGGTATCTGAAAGTATACAAACACACCAATATCCTCATCAAAGACCTTGTTACCATTTTCCATATAGATGCATCTTTCAACATCAATTGACACTTGGCTCCTCCAGCACACCTGCATTGCGACAATTGTGTGAATAATTAATTGCAACTATATCTATCCACCAAATATAACATATTTATAAAGTTAAATTACCTTGTGAACAAACAAAGTTGAGAATTTCACTTATCTTATCACACCAATTGGGGTATTTGGCACAAACTATTATGCTTAGCTTTCAAAAGAAACAAATATAACCTGAATTTTGTTACTTTTGCCCCTGTTGTCATATTTTTTGGTGGAGACAACCATAAAGAGTAATCTCACCAAATCAATTAAGAGAATAATTTTAATTTAGTTTTAAGTTAATTAAATATTATCTCCTATCAGTTAGTTTGAGATAGTGATGAAAAGCTTGTAAATGTTACATCTTCTTCCCAACATCAATAAGAGGTAGAATAAGGAGTTGTGGTATTTCCAAGGAAAAGGATGATAGGTCGTAAAAATTAAACTTTTAGTGATCAAGTCTTGACTTGCAAACGTGGTGACTTTTGTCTATCGACCCATTTTGCTGCAATATAAGTTTTTATCTTATTTATATTTTATCATATATATTTAAATTTCTACATTGGTATCAGAGCTGCTAGAACAATTTTTTCCACGCTATTTTTTTCAAAATCAAAGAATGATTAAATTATTTGTTGATCAGAAATCATGTTTATTGATTCTTTTATTGTGATTTATTTATTATTTTCGTCATTAGTTTTATAAAATAAATATTTCTTCCACAATTTTAATTTCCAATTTTATCTGTGAATTTATTTTAAGATGCTTTCTTAAAATATTTATCAAAATAATTTTTCTTAGATTTATTCATGTATGTATGTCATGAATATACTAATCCAATATAAAATTGACTCGAATTTTTTGAATTGTATCGATTTTAGACTAATTTTTACAAGGTCGAAGTGGTTTACTATTGTCATTGTGACAAATATTAAACTAATTATAAATATTGGGTGTGAGAGATAGTTGAATTTTTTGGTTGACCAATTATGTTGGTTGACCAATTATGTTGGTAGACCTGATCACGTTCGCAAAAGAAGCTGGATTTATTATTCTTCCACATTTTTCATGTCCATTATTTTGAATTTTAAATCTCACTTTCTATTCTAATAAAAGATTGTGAGGTACAATCACATGAAAATAATCCATAATTAAGACCACTTTTGTACCTATTTAATTTTTGTCTTTATGACTTAAATTAAATGTTAGGCATTCGTCAATTGTTTTACAAAGTATCGATCAATATTTTAATTCAAGCTTATATTAGCTACATTTTTTAATCAAATTTATATTAAAAAAAGTGATAGACTAAATTGTATAGTCAAAATAG
Source organism: Piper betle (assembly GCA_033002965.1). Classification (NCBI taxonomy): domain Eukaryota; kingdom Viridiplantae; phylum Streptophyta; class Magnoliopsida; order Piperales; family Piperaceae; genus Piper; species Piper betle. The sequence continues at coordinate 96,148 of JAURVB010001792.1, read as the reverse complement.
ACAATGCAAATTTGCAAGTAACATCAATTTAAGTGTCCAAATTTTAATTTGTGACAAGAATTGAATATTAATGAACTTAAAAATGGAACCGATAACAAAGTTTTAAATAGCTTGTTACATATGGCACTTACACTTAGTGGTACTTTGTGTGTAAATAATTTTATGTACTTTGTGTATATAAAATATTTTGAAATGTACTATACATAATTTGTATACTTTGGGCATATTAATGTATAATGTAGTTTGTATAAATATATATATATATATATACTGTACACTTTGTGTATATAGATAGTCAATGTACTTTGAGTACATAATTTAAATATGTTTTTAGTGTACATTAATTGATGAATATGAGTAATGTTGTTTGATGTTAGTAATATTAAATTACTAATAGTTCAGTTCAGGTAAAAAGTCTACAAAAAATTATTTTCTACATATATTGCACAAAATTACTCTTTAATTTATGCTAAAAATGAAGCACAAATAGAGTGGGAGTTCTTGGTTGGAATTATTTGTTAATCTCACCTTGAACCTAGTAGATCAAATTTGATTAAGATAAAATTATTGACATGTGGGTATGTAAAACCGCAGTTTTGGATTAGAGTTTTACTCGATTTTAGTTTTGTCCGGTTTGGGCCAATATCGAGTCAGTTTGAAAGAGTTTGAGCGAGATTAGTTTTCAGACCTATGATTATGGGCTCAGATGGCCGTATGAGCATGTTATAGTGGCTGAGTATGCCCGACATGCAGATAATCAAAGCATGTGTTATCAATGTATATGCGAGGTATACAAATGTTTTGTATAAGTTAGCAAGGGTTTTAGGCCTACATTTAGGCCGTTACAGCATTTATCCGTTTCGAATTTTCAGGGTAACTCATTTGCATGCAGCTTAGGGATTGCAGATTAGCGAATTGTCTCTATGGGCCCAACTTAATTGAGTCACAAATTTTTTAGGGGTTTAGGGTTCGAGGCCCATTTAGCCTTCTTTCCTTGATTCTCGCCTATAGAGTCACTTTTAGGACTCAAGTCAGTGTTGACTTTGAACGGTCTCAATCCGAGCATTCCGTACACATGTATATTGCATATACCCATAGGTGGGTCCCACTAGACCATGAATTGTCGGTCATTCCAATCGTGCCCCGTGGCAAGATCTGAGCCGCGTTGGGGCGGGGTCGAGTAGAGTGTGGCCAAGCGGCGGCTACGGGATGGCATTGCTGAAAACACATGTCTTTTAAAAAACGATAGATCTGGGCCGTCCTTGTAATCGGACGACCCAGATTTGAGCTCGGGGCAAAAAATTTTCTGCCCGGGCTTATAAACTCTTAACCCATAAAATTTAACCTTTTTAGCAAGTATATATATAAATAATAGATCACCTTATTTGTTGACGTGATTTTATATTTTCTAAAGGGGTGAAACCTTACTTTGAATTGTTCGAAGTTGATGGAAGTATAAATGAAATTTATGAATATAAAATGAAGTCTTCAAACTTCGTGTGGATATAACTAGATGCTTGATTAATTGATTTTTTTAAAGTCAATTGATGCATGCATTTATCTTTAGATATTTGTTTACATAAGACATCTTTTACTAGTTGTCTTACTCACCATAAATTTGCCTCAAGTTAGTCAAAACATATTTAGTTTTTATGATTATATTAAATGAACATTGAATAACATTTTCTATTATTATAAAATGGATTGATAAGATATTTGCATTAGTTGCAAGAATTATGAAAGATCATTATGACTATTTAATGTGCTTCGATAAATGGTCTATATTTAATTGTCATCCAAAATTATGAATTTGTTAACAATTCTTAAAAGATAAGTTATGATCGTATGTTATGATATATGATATCATAATTGCTATAATGTTGGCTAGATTTGAAAATTAGTGCTTATATTTTTATAAGACAAATAGTCCATTATTTTAAAATTAAGGGCATGCACATACTAATTGATTTATACTTTGTGTTAAAATCAACATAAGTACTACTTAGTTTATGCTTGGTATTAAAATTGACATGATTACAAAAGGATTTCTCCTTTGTGTTAAAATCTATTTGTATATTTTAATGCACCATTGTTTATTTTTTAAATTAAGGCAACTTAGTGTAATAATATTAATCATTCATTAAGATTATCCTAAAAATTAAGTATTTATACATATTTTTTGTCATTTGATGACATGCATAAAGAAATCAATTTTTCTTTAATGCTTATTGAGGATAAAGGGAAAAAATACCATTAATATATATAGGCATGAACATTTCAAAATTATTTTTTAAATTCTTCATAGCCATATATGTATAAAACTACACGTATGTTGATTTGCAAATGAATAGCTCATTTAAAGCTAATTAGTCACAAATCCTAATAATACAGATCATTTCATAGATGCAAATATAACTTATATGTTAAGTTATATTATTCAGGATAAATGCCTAACTTAGTGTTTTGCATTTAATGTACATCTTAGTGTTCTAAAAGATAGTGTAGTATGAAATAATTTGGTTATAATAGTTTTATTCACTATTAAGGGATTATTTCACTATGAGAGGAGACAATCTTATTGCTATTGTGCAAGTAATAAATTTTAATCTTATACACCAAATAAATGATATCTTGAACAATGTTGCTCTTAAGAGCATTATTTTGATGACTGTTTATGCTATCACATAAAAGATTTCATTTGTTGACATGTATAAATTTAAAAAAATGATATTTTGTGATAGCATTTGAGATGTTGAAGTTAACATACATAATTAATGATGTGTTCGTCAAAGCTTGCAATGATTTTGTATAATGTATGTTCACTAACACAAGGAACAATATATCGAATGGGATGAATGACTTTCTCACCAAGCATTCACTCTAGTGCTTGAGTAGCATTAAGACATGAGATATCAGTACTTGAAGTCATGTATGTCGCCTCAATAAAAGATTGAGATGGGACCGTTTTCAAAAATGGTTGATATGGTTTCCCATAGCCATAATCCCATATAACTAGATATGAGACTTAGACAGTTGCATTAGTTGTAGTTGTGCTAGTTGTCTCAAGTCAATTACCTAAGTGGTAATTGAACTTAAATATGATGGTGTTGAAAAAGGACATTCACTCTATGTGAGTTATTTTCTATGTGAATTTCTATCGACCAAAATATATTGTTCAAACCATGTGTGTTATTACGACCAAGAGGATAGTAGGAGAATGATATCTGCTTCTCAACTGAGTGAATCCTCGTAGCAAAACTGCTTCGCAAGACCCTTAGTTGCTTTCAACTATATTTGAGATAACAAAATGATGTTTATTTCTTTAGTTTCCTACCTACAACTATGATAATTAGGTGATAACGGGCATGTCTAGGAAAGTCATTATTTTGTATATCAAGAGTAATATAAGTGTGAAAGGAAGACTATTATAAACTGTATCTAGGTCTAAACCATTATAAAGTCCATGAATGAATTATGTAAATACAAGTAGTGAAGTAAAATAATTTGAGGGATATGTGATCGTCACTAATAGTTTGGAGTACAATGATTACATTCACCTACTATATATCCCTAAGAGGTGCATAGTTTGAGTTTCTATATTCGGTTGTACTCGTAGATTGCATGACCAACTTTTCGTATGAAAAACTCGTTTAGAACACTGTCACACATTTTCATGTCCGAGTGGAAGATTTGATTTGGTGGCGCCAATGAGATAGTAACACACTTTACCCTATTATGTGTGAGTGAGAGATCTTGGTGTATTGTTTTGGTGGAGATAATCTATAAGGGGTGGACTCACCAAATCAATCAAGAGATTAACTTTAACTTAGTATCAAGTTAATTAAATATTATCTCCTCATATTTCTTCTATAAGTTAGTTTGAGATAACGATGAAAAATCCTATAAATATTACATCTTCTCCCCAATGCCAATAAGAGGTAGAATAAGGGGTGACAGTGTTTCCAAGGAGAGGGATGATAGGTCGTGAAAATTAGATTTCTTTCTAGTGATCAAGCCTTGACTTGCGAATATGGTGACTTTTGTCCATAGATCCATTTCACTATAAGATAAGTTTTTATCTTGTTCATATTTTATCATATATATTTAAATTTCTAACTCCTTATGCTGAGTTGTTTTTATGTAGTTTCTTTATTTATAATCCTTTTTCACTTTATGTTGGTGATTTAGACTTTAGAAAAAATTGTCAACTGAGCACTTTATGTCTTATCTTATTATAACTTCTCTTCTTCATACATATCTTGATTTACAAAATTTAGAGTCCATTTCTACTTTTGAGTATGGTGAGTAATTTTGAATGAACTAAATTATGTAGGTAAAAAGTAAAAGACTAAATGCACAAGTATGTCATCAGAAGTGCTCTTAGTCTCATAAGAAGATCATACATTTTTTAGATGTGCTCCCTTATATTTCCTTGAACTTTATACCACATTGAAATGATAGTAAAAAGAATAGTACTCATATTTTACCTTTTCATTAGGAACAGATTGGTTTACAATTTGTTCAAGGAAATCTATGACATTTTACCCTTTCAAGATTATCAACACTTATGGATTCTGGAATAGAATGTTGCATGATCATAAGACTAATATAATTACATCACTCTAACTTCTCGTATGTAGTTTTCTGAGCAATAGTACTTTCATTGGTCAGATCCACGGACCTGTCAAATCTTAATGTATCGTCAAGATTCATGCAACCAAACACAATTATAAAATATACTTTCAAAGTTTCAAACTTTTATGTGATTTAAAAGAGGGATATTAATTATAGTAGCAAATATAAAAGTTACTACAAGGACATAACCAAAGATGGTAAACTTTATATAGTAATCAAATATTGACAATAAATTATGTCAAACAATAAGCCTTCCTTTGCGACAATTTGATTGCTTGCATGGTAGAACCGAATAATTTTTACATATTATTACTAAATATAATTCTGCCAAATATTGACACATTCATTTGGGCTGAGTAATATCCTCAGGAATTTACTACTCATCTCATTAAATGATGAACAAATAGTCAACCTTCCATAATATATACCTGTGAAAATAAATTAAAATTTAACACAAGCACATGTAAGTGGGCCCATCACATGATACCTAGCACGACATTGTAATATAGTCTTTGGACAAAATCGCAACTCGTTAGTGGTACTCTCAAACATAATTCATGAATATTAATGACGAATGGGTATAGTAATATGCCTTCCTTTGGACCGACATACTATAAGCATGATAATCTAAATTCATCAAATATTTATAACTACAATTATCTTGACAGAAACTAACCTTCCTTTGGGCCGATTAGTTTTCGCATAAATAATACATGCCAAATTTTTCAAAATAGATAAAAGTTCACTAATAGAGGTTACTTTGGCAACATATTAGATCAATTAAATAAAATACAGAAAAAGGACACAATACCTGAATAGATATACCTGTTAATAACGTAAACCACTAGACAAAACTTTATGCTTATGGCAATTTAAATCCGAAAGTCACGAACTAATCCTAAGATCTCAATGACTCAACATGATGAAGCTCTATAACAATTGTTAGAATTTTCAAGATCAACATCATGTTAAATCATTAAGAAAACAAACTAAATGTGAAAGTGTAACTTGACATTTATGAAGAAATCCATACTCCTAATTTGTATTTGAATCTTCAAGGCATGGATTTTCCAAATTATTATGTGTGATCTGATTTGTTCTTTACTGATGATAGGATGTCAGAAAGAAAACCATACATCTAATTTGGAGACCATAACCCTTTATATACATCTTTATATTCTCTTATTTCTAATTTGGCTCATCATAATAAATTAGAAATAAGTAGTTCAGTCTCTACACATTCTACATAACTTCCATACCTAACTAGCTGATATTTCAATAAGTCTGATCACATAAGTTGACTTATTAATAAGATTACATCCAATGTACAATTAAATTAATATTTTAGACCACATACAGAATAAATCTAACACTACCCTAGTGTTGCTCCCCTCTTCTACTGCACAAAACCTCTCTTAGCTAGCTCCCACGATCGCCTCTTCCCAATTGCTTCCTTCCCCCCTTTCCTTGTCTTCCTATGCCTTCCATTCTCTACTCCACTTTTCTGCTTCTTTCCTCCTCCCTTAAGAGGTTTTTTTCTTTTCTCCATAAGATTATTAATTAATCTAATAATGAATTAAATCTCATTATGTTTAGTTAGAAAAATGAAAAATCTAGATTTTGAAGAATCATATTATTGATGGTTATAATGTGGATAATTGAATGAACTAAGTCTTGGGCTATGTGTTATCCTCTTCTTTCCCCCTTATAAAATGCTAACTTAATTGAATAGATACTTTGAATGTTATCAGGCTAAAGTGAAAAAAGAGATTTTATTCATACAATTTTTTGGGAGTTTTATTAGTAATTCTGAAATTGTTCAATGTAATTACAATAAAGTTTTTACATTCTCTTCTGGTGCTTCTTCATGATTTCTTCTTGTAGGTTTGTGAAGAGATTTTATATATATTTACATCATAATATCTAACTCCATGTAAATTATAACTGAGAAAATTTTATAGGCTTTACATCTTTTGCGTACCAATCAAACATGGCTTTTAAAGGACATTGCTTCATTTACGTGCAAAAATTTCACAGCCTACATTTTTAACTTAATAAAAAATTGTGATTAAATCAGTCCCAAGCTAGGCCGAAAACTTCTCCCCTTCTTGTTTCTAGGGTTTCAAACTCTTTTTCCCAGATATTTCCTCCCAAATCTTGTGTCCGATCCTATTGAAATATTTCCCACTTTTGTTGTATATATGTACAATCAGGCCCCTTTGATAAAGGTATGCAGCTAGAAGCACAAAACATGAGGTTCATTTTGTTAGGCCCTTTGGGCCCCCACCCAAGCTCCAAAACCACTGTTAGACACTTCGGACCCCCAAAAAGACTTTAAATAACCAAAGAAACTTGCAATAGGTATCACAAGCCTCTTTTAATCCAAAAGCTAGCTCAAGGAATAAGGCTTTCTCCATTAACCTATATTCAAGTCACCAACAACCTCCACAACCAATGTGGGATAAACCCAACAACTCCCCTTCACACATCGGGTGTGCCCAAAACCAACATCGTCTAACACTCCCCTTAAATTACACGGCACCCACTTGGCAAACTCCTCTTTATATCATCAGGGGGAACCCATGAAAAAGGAAACAACAACGATCGGCATAGGTAAACCCGGCTTGAACTTGGCTCTGATACCACTTGTTATGCCTTTTGGGCCCTCACCTAAGCTCCGAAACCACTGTTGGACCCTTCGGGTCCCCAGAAGGGACTTTAAATAACCAAAAAAAATCGCAATAGGTGTCACAAACCTCTCTTAATCCAAAAACTAGCTCAAGGAATAAGGCTTTCCCATTAGCCTATATACAAGTCACCAACAACCTTCACAACCGATGTGGGATATACCCAATATATTTTATGTACGAAATGCCAAAATCTGGTTAACATGCACACGATAATACTCTGTGTTTAGTCCAATTATTTATTGTATACTACCAAATTGCATGATTGATTATTAGATGGTGGTGGGCTAATTTAAGTTTTTAGGGAACAATCGATAGCATGTTTATCACAACAATGTAGCTTGCTTTCTCACACGTCAATTTTTTTGAAGCCATTTATATTAGTGTTTTGTGTTTCTCATGAATCACGAATGTATCTGTGATAAATAAATATTTAGATTAATGCGGATTATAGTTTAAAAACATCAGACTCAGAATCACACTAAAATAAATTAGACCTTGTGGCAATCAGTTCCCCCTTAGTCCGATAAAGAAAGTCCCGTGCAACATAAAATTTCTCCTCAAATTGACAAAGAGCGTTTATATATTTACATAAGTTATTTCTCATATATAGTTTATAAGAGTTACAACTTTTATTTGGAGCAATTTGATGATTATAAAAATAAATAGAAAGGGTGTTTATCTATTTTCAACTCAATCTATTAATTTTAAACTCTTTCATCTTAATTATTTAAGTAATTATACAAAAAATAATTTTAAAATATCTATAAACTAGTACACTTTTTAAAATCTAAATATAGGTCATATTGATATCATGAAAAGATAAAATTTTATCAACCTCCTAAATATCCACTTTACTCTTCATATGTATAAATTTCATTAAGTGTGACGCATTAAAAATATTCAAATAAGATGTGTACTTCATATAAGGTGTAACTAATCTTAATTTTTCTTATTAATAAAAGAGGCTACCCGAACAACTTATCCTTCGAAGCTTAGAACATCCGTCTTCCATCTCAATAATTATTTCGTGGTGGTTGTTGAACTTTACAATTCAATGGCACAGCCCCCAAAGCATAAGATGGCGGTCCACATCACTTCTACGGAAGTAGTTAACCAAAGTTAATAATAAGTGGACACTCACATTAGATGGAGGAGTATTTTTATGAAGTTTTATAACCCACCCACTTTTAAGAAAATCTCAAAATTTATTTTTCTGGCCCACGAGCGTTACTCCAACCTCCACTACTTTGCTATCTAAATTACGGTCACTACTTGGTATTAATACCATAGGTCATGATCTGGCACAAGTATAAATTAATGGTCCCAACTTATTTATTTAGAAGTAATTAACCGAAATCAAAGATCTATAAGCACATGTTAGTATTACGATGGATTCTATTATAGCATGAAAGGTTGGGCATTCAAGGCAACAAGAAAACAATGAGAAACATGGAGTTAAGGAATGCCGATGGGCAAAGGGAAACATAAAATAGGGATATAGTGAAGAGTATTTCCATGTGCAACTTGGATAGTTGATAAATCAAGGGTAAGGCTACTAATTTAGTGAGCCAACTTGTAAGCATTTAGAGTTTGGCTCGACTCGACTTAACTCGAAACATGACATTTAAATGTTCCAGCTCGAACTCGACTTGAACTCGAATCCTACGAGTCGAGTTTGAGCAAGGCAGTGTTCGACTCGACTCGACTTGGTTATAACTCGAACTCGACTAGAAATCGACTTGTAGCTTGACTTGAATTCAACTCGATAATATAATATAATAATATATATATCACCTCTTACTCAAAACACATTTAAAATTGTAAATAAATCTAATTATTGACTATTAATATAAATTCTAAAAAACTATTTTTCTATAATAAAAGAACAAAACCAATTTTTTTAACATAAGTCTGCTACGTGCAGAAAATCTCAGCCAAAACAATTTAATTCTTTACCATGGCTTAATTAACTAAAATCGTAAGGTTAATAAATTATACATGTTATGGCTTATATAAGAGATAGACCACTAAAAACATGAATAAGATAGCCAAAAGATTTACAATTCATTATCAAAATAAAAATACATATATAAAAATATCATACCTATAATCGGGTTCCTACATGATCCGACAACCATCAATAAGCCCATGTGTAAAACCCATGACTCGAGTCAGAGTTTTACATGCTGTTAAACCCGTGATTCAAGTCAAGGTTTTATAGTCTGAACTGGTTGGTTCAACCATTATTTCTAATCGGGTCAATTTCAAAACACACGTACCGAACCAAGGCCAGTCTTGTGTCATGAACCATGAGAGTCATGTGTGCCCAAGTATATAATGATAACGCCAGTAAGACAACAGCAAAAAGAGTTGTCATAATATATGAGAGTATGCCAGATTTTCTTTATTTATTTTAATTAAATCGTAGAATTATTTTTAGGCCAAATAACGTATTAGGATGCGTTACGGGTAATTTGGGTGGGGATTTAGTTATAGAGCATGTCATTGATGTATATTATATTTTATGGTTTTTTTATTACGAGTTAGTATTATTTTTTACTCGTGTTAGAGTAGAGTCAAGTTTTAATTATGAGACAACCATTCATTTTTCTTAGATGACCATCATTTTTCTTAACGACCATTCATTTTTCTCACCCTAACATCTATATATTCCACACTTCTATCATTCAACCACCATCATCCTTCTCACTCAACTTCCTTCATCTTTTTCTTCCATCATCCACACAATCCTGACTTGAGTCGGCCACAACTTTGTCGCCGTCGCCGTGTGAATAACGATTAGGTATAGACTTTTTAATTGTTTAAATTGATATTTATTAGCAAAGCATGCTAGGAATGATTAACTGTTGTGATAAATGTCTGATTGTGAATGAAGTGATAATTTGTATGATTTGATTAATAGTTAGTGATCTAATTAAGTAAATTAAATTTGAGCATGCTAATTTACTGCAACGTAATTTAGAAAAATATAATAAAATTGGGATGTATAGGATGAGATATTTTCACATTGATAATTGGTTGACTGTTGGTAGATGATGATTGTATTGTATGTGTGATGTTCATGATAAGTTTGATGCATCATTCAGTTAGTGGGCGTTAGCTTCTTGATTTGATGTGTAGGTATGAAGTAAGAGCTCACCGCCTAGGCGCGTGGATATGCTTGGAGACTTCTACCAGGTCCGTTAGGACTCGCTTCTGGTTTTATTTCTATACTCTATTGTGTGTTGTTTTTACAGGTAAGCGGATGTGTCAAGTGGTGGATTTATGGTATCCCACTCCACGCGGGCCATTTAGTCGCACATTATTTCTGGATTAATAACCCTTGAGGATGAGATCCCTCAAGTATGCTTTTGAAAATAAGATCCACCACAAGTTGCTTTCAAACCTATTATATAAATCTCTTTCTGGGCCTAAATATAGTTTTATCGAGTTTTCAGTTAGACGAGAGATGGGAAATTCGACAACCATGCTACGCAAGCAAGCACGTGCTTGTCAAAGCTGGCTGTGGAACGGGTAAGCATCCACTCCATTCCCGAGGGAACCTGACAACTCCACCTTTGAGTTCCTCAAACCCGGAGAAATGTGGAGGTTTATGGGTATTGCTGTACAGTGTATGTCCAGACTTATGGTTCATAGGGTACTAAAGGCGACTAAGAGTACTCGGTCTTCGTGCTCAAGGCCAGGAGAATTATAGAGGTAAGGAGAGGGCTTAGGATATACTAGTAGTCTCGAGGGACCAGCAAATGAAATGAAAAATTCAGCAGCAATAGAACAGTCAGTTCAAGATGCTACCGAGTTTGCAGCCCAGTGGCTCCTCAGTATGTGCCCTTCAGAGAGTTCACGAGAAGTATATGAATGGTTTCTTTCATATGAAAGTTTGCTCTCATAGCCAGTTTGATATTAGTTATTTTCTGGACCGGTAACACTCATTACTGACGGTTTTCGATAATATATGTAGGTGATGATCAGGAGTAGGATGAACCGGCTAGGATGGAGTAGTAGTGAGGTCTCTTGCACACATGCCAAATGATAGAATATTGTGATAAGTTGTCATTGTATTATGAATGATGTGATGTAATAATTGAATTCTATGTGTTTTAATAAATATATTTAGATATTGAAAAAGTACAGCAAGAAAGACCCAGAATTTAATCAAAAAGTAATTAGAATGCATAGATGGGTCAAGACCCAAGATTCAAAATGAATTATGTAGTAGATTAGAATTTTGAACGAATATCAATGCATGATATATTTATATATGTATACATGTGGATTTGACAGGGTGACCCATAATTGCAGTTTTAAGGGAAACTCAGTCCGTCTTATTTTACAAATTTTTATCAATTTTTCATTGTAGTTGTTTTGGTATGCAAATTGGTTGTCATATTATCCATGTAGTAGCATGTTAGGTATATTTTTGTGAATTCATCTATACATGGTGATAGACATCTTCCATCTTGAGACGCCGAGAGTAGATCCTCACAGTTGGGTTTGGGTTAGCCAACCTAACTGGGACTAGTGACATTCCGGTTCGGTTCCCGAGTGTGAACCAGATTTGGGGTGTCACATTAGCGAACTAGTCGGTTCAACCGTCGGTTCGAGTTGAGTCACTTTAATGAATTGCATGCTGAGCCGAAGCCAACCATGAGTTATGAGCTATGAGGCTCAAGCATACCTGAGTATATGATGATAATATCAGAAGGATGATGAGAAATGAGTTATCAGAGTATATGAAAGTATGGAGTCTGTCTTCTTTATGTACTTGATCGTAGAATTATTTTTAGGTCGAATAATACATTAGGACGTGTTATAGGGCAGTTAAGTGGGCTATTCGTTATAGAACATGTCATTATGGTGGACATTATATTTTATGGGATTTTTCCTATTTTTTGGATTTTTTAAAGATTTATTACGAGTTAGCTATTATTTTTGGCTCGTTTCAAAGAAGAGTCAACTTTTATTTATGATATCGCCACCAAACTATTTCTTCCCCCTGATGCTTCTCGTTCCCCCAAATCCTCGATGCCGCCCTCGTTCTCCGTCGTCAAAGTCACCTCTGGCAGCCGCTCCACCACCGATTGACGCCACTGGTCACCGCCACACATCACTGACCATTCCCACCCATCCCCCCCATCCGGTCATCACCCAGCCTCCATGACGTGACAAAGAAGCCATGACTGTGTCACACTCCTGTCGCCGATCTAGCCGCCAGTGACCATTGAAGCTGCCATCCATTCGCCGCCTCGACATCGCCAACCCTCTCACGATCTTCCTCGATCGAAGCGGAGCCCAGGGCGGCCCTATCTCATCACTCCACCATTGACTGCCCTTGTTTTGCCCTTTTCCGGCAACCGCCACCTCCGCCGACCTAGTCGACATCGTAGACGCGTCGGGCTTGCCGAGCCGGTGCCAACGGTACCCCAAATTACAGCCATCCCGCCTGTAGCCACCACCGGCAACTGTCACCGAAAAATCGTCGGAACACATTGGAAAATCGGATTCGCTGGAATTCGCTGGAATTCGCTGGATCATTCACCAAACTCATCCAGTCGCACCCAATCGAACTTCAGGCGCTGCGAAGTGCCGAATTTGAGCTCCCAGACACACGAGGACCCTATTCATCTCCGATTGCTGACGATGCAAGGTATCATTACCTCTGATTTAATTATTTAAAATTGATAATTATTAGCACAACATGCTAGGATTGATTATTTGACGTGATGAATGCCTGATAGTGGATGAAGTGATATGTGTAGATTTGAGTTATGCTTAATGAATGCTAATTATCTAATTAAGTAAATTAAATCTGAGCATGCTAGTTGACTATAAGGTAATTTAGAAAAATATAATAAAATCAATGTAAATCGGATGAGCTAGGAACATTTTTCTATTATGATGAGGATTGTTGATTGTTTGATGGGTGATGAGTGTATTGTGAGTATGATAGACTATTTTGTTAATTTTTTATCTTTATAAGTGTATTTTTTTCTCCAAAACGAGCTACTTTCGAGCTTATGAACTAGCTGGTTTTGAGCTCCCAAACAAGCTGATTACGAGCTCCTTAAAATTTAACAGTTTAAGTGTATTCAAGTTTGAGTTGAGCTCAAACAGTATCAAAAATATTCGAGTCGATTTCAAGTATATATGCTCAGAACTCGTTCCATCTCGAGCCGATTTCAAACGAACTTCGAGTTATTCAAGACGAGTTTGAGTATAAGGTGAGCTGAGCTCGCTCGCTCATTTAGCAGCCCTAATCACCCGGACTTCAAATTTGGTCTTTATCGATAGCCGTATTTGTACAAATTTGTATCTTTTAGATGACACTTTTTTCCATGAGAGCTAGAAAGGCAAAGTACAATATTAATTATTGGAATAATCCGGTCCAAATGTAAACTAATATTGGACCAAATTATTTATTCAATATAAACTATTCTCATTAGTATATCAGTAGGGTTGTTAATTGAGTGAGCCAACTTATAAGTATTTGGTGTTCGGCTCAATTCGAAAGTCGACATTTAAATGTTTGAGTTCAAACTCGACTCAAACTCAAATCCTACGAGTCGAGTTTGAGCAAGGCAGTGCTCGACTCATCTTAACTCTATTATAACTCAAACTCGACTCATAGTTCGACTCGATAATATAATATAATAATATACATAATATCCAAGCTTTAGTCATCTATTCCTTCACTTATTTCGTTCTTATTTTGAACATATTTGAGCTTGGTAGATTTTTTAAGAACTCAAGTTGTATATTCTAGAGCCAATGGAAAGATATAAATATTTTTTTCTTTTCCTCAGTCAGTTGGATGTTCGCGTCCGCTTCAGGTTGCTCTAAACTCCTATTTTCTCTTCCATAATCGAGAGAAGGTAACCAAGTGCCTTCTCCAGATTTGTGAGTTCTCTCCCCCTGTAAAACTAGTAACCCGAGTCAAGGTTTTATAGTTGAAACTGGTCGGTTCGACCATTATTGTCAGCTAAGTGAGTTTTAGAGCACGCAAATTGAGCCAAGGCCAGACGTGTGCTATGAGCCATGAGGGTTATGTGTGTACTAAGCTGAAGCCGTGTCAGTTTCATAACATGTGCACTAAGCTGAAGCAGGCCACGTGTATGAGTCATGAGAGTCATGTGTACCCAAGTATATGATGATAACATCAGTAAAGAACAACAAAATGAGTTATTAGAATATACAACAGTATCAGTTTATTTTTTTTATTTTTTATATAGTGAATCATAGAATTAAATTAAGTTCGCTTACTACGTAAGGATGCATTAGCTAGTATTTTGGGTGGGTTGGTAGAGTTACAACATGCTATTAGATAATTATTAGGTGTATCACATTTTATTGGATTATATTATATTATGTTTTTTATTTTTGGGATTTATTTTATTATTATTGACCCAAGTTGGGACCTCGTCAAGTTTTATTTACAAAACTACCCTCATAGGCATAGTGTTTCTCTTGAGTTTTCTCACCATGACACATCCTCTCCCCGGTTCATCTATCTCCCGACACCTCCTCCTATTCGACACCCCCCTCACCGCCACCTACCCCTCTTCTCTGGCAATCGGCTGCACCGTCACCGGCCACCTTCCCTAACCACTCTCACCAGCCGTCACCACTTTCCTCCTCTCTCTCCCTCACTTCCCCAGTTTCTCCGTTTCCTCTACACGCCTCTTCCTCTTTCGGCCACCCTCTTCCTCTAGCCATTGTCGCCACCGTTGTGGCCAATGTTACCCTCCTCTTCAACTACCATCCCCGACCCAACATCGTCCTCCTCTACCCAGACCGTACCATTAGCACCACTGTCCCGTCCTCCTCCCGGGTTCCGTGGGTGCGCCTTCACTGCCAGGTTTTCTCCACCGCCGGCAACAATGCTGCCGCTGGTCGGTGTCCTACCTTTCGGCCTTCCCTTGTCGCCACCATCGAGAGCAGTCGACCCACACCCCTGGCCGAGCTCCTCATGGGATCCTCCTTCCCACACCGAGCCGTCACTAGGTATACCTAATTTAAAATTGAAAGCATAGTTTGCGATTAATTAGCATGGTGTGTTTAAAAATTGTGTGGTGATTATTATTATGATGTAATGGTATATCCGTGTATGAATTGATTATTATGATCATGATGAATATGATGATGACTATCGATAAATATGTTATGATAAAATGCAATGAAAATGAGTGGGTGTGACTCATATGTGTTAATAATTATTTGATGAACTTTTTTGCATGTTTTGAATATAGATGGTGCTAGTAAGTCATTTTTTACAATTAATTGATTAGTTAAAAATTGAAACTAGGCTTTTTGAAATTAAGAGTATGTTTTTTACCTCAATCTGTTTAGTTTGATTGCTTGAAAATGGAAGTTTAGTATTTTAGATCCCTTTTCTTCAATGCAACTTTTTTTTATTTGTGTAATTGTTGCTTCAATTGGTAATGACCGGTGTATCTATTGTTGGGTGTTAATTTGATATTTTTCTACTGCTAATGGTAGGAAGTTGGTTTTGTGAGGCATTTGAACATATCAGTTAACAAGTACATTGAGAATTGAACATAAAATACATGGTGATCGTCATACCTCGTATGCAAAACCCCATTTTTGGGTTAGGTTTTACCCGATTTTAATTTTGTCTAGTTCGAGCAGTTTCGAACCGATTCGAGCAAGCTCGAGCCAAAACAACTTTATAAATATTAGTATGAGGCTCAGATGGCCATATGAGTATGTTGTTGAGGTTGAGTATACCTGACATGCATATGATAGTTTCAGAATACAGTAGAGCATGAGTTATCAGTGTATATGCGAGGTATACATATAATTTTTTATGAGTTAGACATGATTTTATGCCTAGATATAAGCCGATGCAGCATTTAGTATCCGTTTGGGATTTTCTAGGTATTTCATTTACATGCAGCATAAGAATTTCATATCACTAGATTGTGCCCCTGTGGGCCCAGCTTGATTTAGTTTAAGGTTCAAGGCCCATTTTCCCTTCTTGCATCAATTCTCGCCTATAAAGTCAATTTCAGGACTTGAGTCAATTTCGAGTTCGGACGGTCTCGATCCGAACTTTCCATCTATGTGTATATTACATATACCCATAGGTGGACCCTACTAGGCCACTGAGTTGTCAAATGCTCAGATTATGCCACATGGCAAAATCTAAGCCGTCCACTCAAACTTGGCATTCTCTATTTGAACTTGAGAGATTTCCCACATTTCAAAGCTTCACACCTTTTAGCGCCGCCATCACTTCGGCTCGCCACTGGCGACACCCCGGCCCTCCTCCTGCCACACCATCAGTACGGCTGTGACCATCTCGCGGCTGGCCACTAGTCCGTACCCACCATCGCCATCAGAGCCGCCGCAGTAGCCGTTGGCGACAGTGTTTTTAGTGTTGTTTTCTGCCGCCGCCACTACCCTTTTGGGCCATTTTCTAGCACCAACGAGCCACCACTGGCCAATTTGACCACCCCCACAACTTCAACTTGCCAAGATCTACATTTTGAGACAACCCACGACCACCACCACGGCTGCGATTGCAGCCGTCAACGTCACCACACCTGGTGACGATCCGCCCCTTTTTCGGCTAGCCAGTGGCCGGACTCCTCCAACCGTCACCACCATCATGTTCCCCGTCCTCCCCTCTTTTGATCACGACTGACAGCAACCTCCTCCGCACCACCGTCGGCATTCTCTAGCGACAGGCACTGCCGCTCCTTGTTCAGCTTGTTTACCCACATGCCCGCGACTGCGTCCGCCAGCTGTGACCGCATCCACCAGCCCATGTCCATGTCTCGTATCCATCAACCTAGCCAACCCAACCCATTTTCCAGTTAACCCAGACCGGGTTGGTTCAGCCCTTTCGGTTTGGTCTGGTTCAGCTTGGTTCGGTCCGGTTCAGCCCGTTTTCAGTCGTTTCTCGACCGTTTTTGGTAATTCGAGAACCCTTACATTAGTTTAGATGCATATTCACATGATTTAGCATGATTGGATGTTATGATGATTTTTCTTTATTTATTGTTTTATATTATTTATTTATTCATTATTATTTATTTATTTTTATTTATATGTTTATCATATATGATGAATGTTTATATGATTATTTGTTATTATTAACATTATATTTACTTATGAATATTAGTCTTATTATGTTTATTAAATTGTGTGTGTGTGTGTGTATATATATATATATATATATATATTTATTTGTTCATTATGAGTATGTTATTAGTTATTTGTATTTAATTATGTATTCTTGTATTGTATAACTATGATATTATTAATATTCATGATTAATGAGTATTAACTATTTATTTATTTATTTATTTATTATATACCTATTTGTTTATTTATTTATATGTTTACTAACACGAGTATATGTTGATATTTACTTGTGTTTACCCGTGTATTTATATAGTGTAATTATATTATTATTTTATGATTAGAGTATTATTTATGTTCATGTTTATATATTTATTATTTATCTAATTATCTATGAGTGCATTTCTTTGTATATTTATTTATTTATTATTTTTTATTATTATGTCTCGATTTGCATGCCAGGTGTTTAGTTGTAGGCTTGTTAGCATTGTTTCCTTTATTAGGATGTATTGATGATATGAGCACACACCACGAGCATGCATCATATAGAGATGTTAGTATTTTACTTAGCAGTGGGTTTCGATATAGGTTACGGAGTCTGAGCTCACCGTAGATGTGACAATGTGCTTGGAGCTTGGACCACAGGTCCGTAGGACTCTCCCTCTCTGTTTGACTCCTTGCGTGCTCGAGTTTAATCATGTTTTAGTACGTAGGACGGCATTAGCGGCATTTTATTGCATCCCTCCGATGTCAGGCCATTTAGCTGTGTTTTCTACGCATGTTTAATAAAACTACAAGCATGAGATCACTTGTTGGTTTTCAAACTGAAGCTCCAGAAATGTATGATAGAAGCCTCTTCCCTAAGCCTATTATATAAGTACGCGCATTTTTTATAGATTTCACGAATAAGAGAGTGAGTGGTGTGGAGATATGTATAGATCGCACTAGTACTCCTTCAAACCATGAGGTAGTACGGTGTATGATGGTACTGCATAATGTAGCACATTTCCAGAATTGTGGCACTAACTTAACTATTCCTTTTGCCACTCCAGTACTGTAGCGGGTGATATGGAAGATGTGAGGGGCGTAAGCATTGTATGTATGAATATGATTATGAGCCACGCATGCGAGTTGGCACTTGCTTAAGTATGTTTGCTTACCACCCAGTGTGAGGCAATCTTGAAATTTCATAAGTTTTCATGGGTAATGGAATACCCATTTGCCAGTTTGTATTAGTTATTTTTCGGACCAGTAACATTCGTTACTGACGGTTTTCATATAATATATGTAGGTCTTACAAATCCTATGTCGACTTTGGTGGGAGGACAGATAAACGACTACACACACTTGAGTTCAACGCAGTTATTTACTTTATTGCTTTTATTTATATTTGATGTGTTTTGACGCATATTTAACAACGTCTTCCATTCTCATGACACCAAGTGGTTGTTTCAATCTATTTTATCGATCGAGTCTTACCGGCTAACAACTTTAAACATGACTCGACTCGATCGTAACATTTCTAATTTGGTTCTTAAGTGAACCAAAATTGGGGTGTTACATCGTATGACTTAAAAAAGTAATTAATTTTTCATTATGTAGATTATTAATTACTATGCCCACGAAAAATGTATCACAAGTGCTACAAGCAAATCAGAAGAACAACGAATCAACTTTAGAAGAAGAAAATCATCATGAAAATAGAGAAAAAAGAAAAGAACATAGAATGCATGGAAGGAATTTTTGTGTGTGACTATTGACAAAAAGAGTATAATCAATATAAGCATTGTCAGAGAGAAGTACTTGAAGTGTAAGAGTAATTGTATAATACAATTGAATCAACATTGATAACATGCCCAAAGAAGAAGAAAACAGAGGTTCACAAGAACTTGCAGTTGTTCCTGAATTGGCTAATCAAGATGAGGATTTAGAATTTGCAAGTGTGACTACTTATAAGAATGATAAGGAAAGGGTGAGAAAAATTTTGTGCATCTTCATCATAATAGAACAAAAGACCTTTTAGATCAGTAGAGATCAAGTTATTTAACATGTTGTATAAGACTATTAACCCAATACATCAGATGATCCTCTACACATTATAACTAATGATTGCATCAAATTATATCACGAAGAAAAAAAGTTTTGAAAAACATGTTGAAGACAGTAGAGAGTGTTTGCTTTACATGTAATACTTGGACATCATGGTAAAACAAATCATATTTGGGTTTCACAAAGGATTATGTGGATGTAGATTGGAAGGTATACAAGAAGATTTTTAATTTTTGTCATTTCCCTCATATTGGTTATGTAATGGCCAATTTGGTAAGTGAGTTGATGATGGATTGGGGACTTCAAGATAAAATTTTCACCTTAACATTGGACAATGCATCTGCCAATGATAGTATGGTAATGCATCTTAAAGATAGTTTTCCTTCTAATGCAAAGCTTACCATTAAATGCAATGTTTTCCATGCTAGGTGTTTGACTTATATTCTAAATTTAATTATTCAAGTTGGATTGTTGTACGTGAAAGGAGTTACTAAAAATGTTTGTGAGTCAATTAAATATATCAAAGGAACTACATCTAGAATGAAAGATTTTGACACTTCTTTAGCACATGTTGGCATATTAAGCAAAAAGAGGGTTGAATTTGGATGTGTAAACTTGTTGGAATTTTACTCACTTGATGTTGAGATCTACAAAAGAGGTATAACTTGCTTTTAATCATCTAAAAGGTATAGA
The DNA here is from genome assembly GCA_033002965.1 of Piper betle. Lineage (NCBI taxonomy): Eukaryota > Viridiplantae > Streptophyta > Magnoliopsida > Piperales > Piperaceae > Piper > Piper betle. The sequence goes on along the minus strand of JAURVB010001792.1, from coordinate 75,959 downwards.
TAAAAACTTTAAATGGTGCCCATCTGATACAGATTGGAACAACTATGATGAGATTGAAGACTTTTTTGAAATATTTTATCAAGCAACTAATGACTTCTCCATGAGTACATATCCAATAGCAAATCTATTCTTTGTAGTACTTCAAAAAGTGAAAGAAAAGTTAAATTACCTTCATATTCATAGGCAAGGATATATTTATTAAATGGTTGATAACGTAAAAGATAAATATGACAAGTATGGGTGGGGGTCATGGCAAAGGATAATTTTAGCAATCCACTTTTAGTATGGGTGGGAGAGTTAATAGTGATTATCATAGCAGCTTGAAACTGTACATAATTGAAGCTTTTGTTTGTGTTCAAGATTGGCTATGTCCATTGTATTGTGAAGAGAGCGAAAATGATGATAATGAGGACTCTAGTAATGATTTTGATTGTATATGTTACTCCTAAGTACTTGATATGTAATAGTGAATATTGCTTCTTCTTATTTGTCTTGGCATGATTTTGTTTTTAGATAATTTTTATATTTCAATGTTATAATACTACTTATGTAGTAAGTTGAAGTACAACTATATCCTAATTTTATATTCAATTTTTCAGATCTAAAAGTGGAATAGAGTTCTCTAATATCGAATTCTATTGGTTTACTTTTGCATCGCATATTCAAATACAAGGTATGTTTAAAATTTTAATATCCACTTCTGTTAGTTGTTATGGCCTTGGTAGTTATTAGAATACACCCATAAACTTTATTCATTGGGAATGACTAGTTTAAAGTTTTTTCAATTAAATGTAGCAAGAATACTAGAATACATTTATTCTTTTCATAAAATTTTTTATTTTTATTTAATCTAACATCTCACAATGGATGATATCTGTTAATTTTTTCCCCCAGGATAAAGACCAGATAAAAGCTCTCTAAATATGAATAAAGGATATAAAATAAGACTTTTGACTATTTTGTTTCAATTTTGTGTTTAAAATTATAAACATTTTATTTTTTTGGAAACATATACCGTTGAATGATGTCTTAGGTATTTTGTAAAAAAAATTGAAACATGGTTAAAATTTGAAGAGACCTTTTATTATTACAATAGTTTATATAAAGATGTTGATAGAATATTTTTGTTAATTTTAATCTCTATAACTGTTTGATTTTTTCCCAAATGAGCTACTTTTGAGCTTATAATCGAGTTGGTTTCGAACTCCCAAACGATCTGGTTTCGAACTCATTAAAATATAGCAGTTTAAGTGTATTCGAGATCGAGTCAAACTTAAACAACATCAGAAATGTTTGAGTCAATTTCAATCATATATGCTCAAAACATGTTCTATCTTGAGTTGAATTCGAACAAACTTAGAGCTATTTGAGTTGAGTTTGAGCACAAGCTGATCTCAGCTCGCGCGCTCGTTTAGTAACCCTTAATATCAAATCTTGACCTAATAAATATTAGATGTTAGACTAATTTTAAGATATTACATTCCACTTTATTTAAAATTTTTAATTTATCTTCAAAATTTTTCTAAAGATTTTGTCTTTGAAATTATTTTCCACTACCTATAGGCCAAGTCTATAATCAAGTTCATCCCATTCTTTAATATAGTCCTATTTTTTATCTAAATCTTCTAATAATATTTGTAATGACCTAATCCAAGTGCATAAGCCAAAATTATTCCTTCAAAATAGTTAATTGAAATGGAAATTTATGTGCACATTGCCACTAATATATAAAAACTTATCCTATTGTGTATTAAAGATGGGATTAATTTTAGAATATCTCAAATATATATGTAGAAATTAAAATTTCATTAATATACACACATGCATGACAATAATTCACATGTTTAGTCCATTAATGTTTAAACTCATTGTACAATAGCAATTAGCAAATGTCAAGATTGATTATTGAGTTTTTTTACCAAAAAAAGGAGAATATTTTTCAATATTATCAAATGGTAGAAGAATTAAAACTAACTACCAAAATAGGAATTTTTTAATTCTAATGACAAAATTTCCATTGCTTTTACTAAAAAATATTTTTAACTCTTGGCTGGCTAAGTTAGCCGCCCAAGGGGATCCCATATGCCCTTGCCAAGGGTGTGCTAGCCAGATCCCAACCGCCCCACCTTGGGTGGTCAAGATCAAGTCATCTAGGCGTTGGGCGGCCTTGATCCGGCCGCTCCAGCGTGGGGCATCTGGGATTGGCTCCCCCGACCCGGGCCGGCCCGACCTTGGCCACCCAAGTCTTGGGCTTCCGAAATTTGGCCTCCCTCGGACTTGGGTGGCCCACTCTGTCTCCTATAGGCTAAGGGGTGGCCAGCTTGATTTGATTTTTTTATAATTTTATAAAATTTATTTTAATTTTTTAAAATGAGAATTTAAAATTTTCTCATTTTTCTGCTAATTAGGCTTGTTTTCCTACCAACTGGTAATATTAAAAAGTAATTTCCCTTTTTGGTAAAATGTTCTTGATTATTAGTAAGTGGGCTGGTTCGATTTCTATTGATCAATCCATAACATGTTTTTCACAGCATGTTTTCTCACATGATAATCCTGTTAGTGTTTTGCTGTCTCACGTGAACCACGAATTTATCTTTGACATATAAATAGTTAGATGAACGAAGAGTTGATACATAAGCCTCAGTCTCCTCCTTTATAGTTGGCAAAATCATTCTGAAGTATTGGTCTTGTGATGGTGAAAAGGGTAAGGAAGCATCTTCGTCGAGGAATCAATGCTTGGTTGACCAGACGGTTCAATAGAGTTTTTGGTGGAATCCTTGTACACTTTTGTTATACATCCTTTCATCTGTGACCAAGCATTTAGGAATGTGGGGTACGCATATTGAAGTGGGAGGTGAGGGATCAAGCCTAAGCCGATCTGACTATAATTATTGGAAAAAAATCAACTATAATTAACTATTAACGATTATAATTATAAATATTTTATCATATCAACAACTGGTTCAATCCGACAAATCTTATCTAAATTTGATACAATTTAAGCCTTTATATTATTTTAATTTATAAATGGGTTTTTACCATGATTTTTTCAAAACCCAATTTTTTTAAAAAACTATATTTTAATTGTCATTTAATATTATAATAATAAGAAAAATATTTTTAATGTTTGATAAAATATTTTGTTTATAATTTTAAAAATTGGTTGAAATTGGTTGGACTTGGTTGAACCAAATATACTCTTGTAGCCATAAATCCAATGTGATAACTCGCAGTATTTGTCTTTAATTATAAGTTCTACAAATTCTGTTTGTATGTGACATGACCAGTATTAACGGGTACACTAGCCTAAAATACACATCACTGGACTTGTAGATTACAAGCATGCAATCGTTCTTCAATTGTTGAGGCTAATACTAACTTGAGCTACATACGAATATGAACACAATTTGGTAACAGATTAATATTTTTCTTTAAAAGATATTCCTCAATTTATTAATAGCCCATATTCAAAGATATAAATTAAACTAAATTTTTCAGTAGAGATACTAAAACTTATTCTTCATATGGGTATGAACCACCTGTGTATTAAATTTGAAAATGAAACCCTTAAAATGTTAAATTTGTATTGGTCAACAGAGTAAATCCCTCTTCGGGTGTGATTTAAGCCTTTTGACATTTGATTTTTTTTTGGGGATTTTTCTTTTATAGTAACTTTTTAATCTCATTTAAATATTTTTAAATTTTATTTTAGAAGTTCTTTATAAGTTAATTGACTTGGAGAAGAAAATTTTATCTCTGATGAGCTCTTAACTAGTCTCATTAATGGTAAGATTAAGAGAAGTGGAGATGTAGAGTTGAAATGCTTAGTGTTCCTTCGATCTTTGACTTCAGTTTTGATCTGGGTAATGCTGTCAACTTTTCTTCTGATAAGGATGTAGAATATCCTCTATTTGTAGCAAGTTCAATGTAAAAGTTATCTTGAACCCTCGTTTTGCCGTTCTAATTCCCGATCAGGTTTCTAAATCAGTTTTTTGTAAGTGTATGAAGTCCCTTGATGGAGCTCTGAACCTCCAGTTATGTTTACCTGGGGAAAAAAAGTTGAAATGGTTGTGTGACTTACAGAAGAGTAGGTTGAGTGAGCAATTGAAAATAGTATCCATAGAATAAATCATGAGCATCACGTTAAGAAGGTTCAGGCATGTGCAATGTGCGCAAGCCGAAAATTCTCAAATGCAATTATAAATAAATTTCATTTATAATTTTGTAATAGGATGGTCGGTCAATCAGGTTTTCTTCTCTGGTCCAAATGTGTTGCAAAAAACGCTACAAACAGCGGAGTAGTAACTTACGAAGGACATGGAAAAATAAAAAATATGCACAATAGAACAGACAAAGATACACGATATTCAGAACTCTTACTTCTAAGAGTCAATCAAAGCTTCACTGTATTAAGAGATTACTAACACTCAGTATAGAAAACCACAAGGTACACAATGATCAAGAGATTACAATACTCTTACACATAACCACAAGGCGGAAGAGTTACAGTAAAATCCGAGAGTAACCTCTAAGTCGTCCCTCAATTTTTAAGAAAAATACAATCTCTCAAATCATTAACCACACTTCATGAAAAAACAAGAGATATTCTACTGGGATTTTATCACACAAAATCCCCAAACACCATATTGTGTGTTTTGACAAGGCAAACCAGAAAAGATAAAGATAGATGACACACACACTTAAAGTAGAAACTTCCTAAATTGAAATAAAACCACAACAAAAAAAATGAGATGAGTATAACTACCTCACATTAGAAACCATAGACAAAAAGTAGAGAAGGATAAGAAATAAACTATAGTTGGTCTTATCGAAGAATTTAAAGTCAATGTTTTCTCCTCACAACGAAGAATTTCTCTTTCTTCTCTCACATGTACCACCAATGGTGACCCTATCTAGATTTGCAACCTCTCATCCAAGTGGGATACACATCTAATTGGAAACACTCAACCTCAATAATCTCCAACTATGATACGCATCCAATTGGGAACACTCAACCTCAATAATCTCCAACTGGGATACAAATTCAATTGGGAACACTCACCTCTAAGTGAAACACACTCCAATTAGGAATACCCTTAGGAACACTCAACCTCAATAATCTCCAAGTGGAATACAAATCCAATTGGGAACACTCACATTTAACTAGAACACACTTTAATTAAGAATACCCACCCTCAAACTCTAACCGAAAGAGACAATCTAATTGGGAAGATCCATATCTTGTGAGGAGAGGCTCTCCCTCCTCAAAGAGAGAGAGGGAGAGCCACATTGTAAACCTCATAGTGAAACCAAATAACACACTCTTCAATTGTACTCCCTTTCATCACACATGTACAACTACATATTTATAGATAATGGATACAAAACATTATATACGAGATACAACTAACCTCTTAAATACAAAGAGCCAAACACCAAATACTCATCATCTACAATTCTACCCAAATTCCTCGTACCTCTTAGAATAACTCTATGTCTTTATAATTCCCCATGTAGTTGCACGTCTTATCACATCCATCGTATGATGAAGAGACTCCAATAATTCTCCCCTCCCGAATCATATGGAACACACTAGGGTTGGTTTCAGCATCCTTCATATGGGAAAGAGATACAACCCTTCCAATCTCCCTTTCTCGCCCCATGTCTAAATTTCTTGAAAAATCTTCCACTCTGCACCACTTGTCGAACACCAGTTGAACTTGAAACACCATTGTTGACCGCTTGTCAACCACCATCACATGAGGAAGAATATATTTTAACACATCTTCCCTCCCAACCATGTGGAATGTCTCCAACAATTCTCCCCTCCCGAATCATACGGAACACACTAGCGTTGGTTTCAGCATCCTTCACATGAGAAAGAGATGCAACCCTTCCAATCTCCCTTTCTCGCCCTATGTATAAATTCCTTGAAAAAATGTTCCACTTTGTACCACTTGTCGAACACCAGTTGAACTTGAAACACCATTGTCGACCGCTTGTCAACCACCATCACATGAGGAGGGATATATTTTAACACATCTCCCCTCCCAACCATGTGGAATGTCCTCTATCTCCCCTGATTGGAACTCCTAGCATATCTCCCATACTCGTATAAAAGAAACTCCTTTGCTAGCACCGTCAAAAGGTCATCTTGAAAAAGAGCACACAAATCTCCACAGGCCATGGAACCAAAACTCTGATACTACTGTTAGGCCCTTTGGGCCTGCAAAAGTGACTTGCAATAGTTGAAAGCTAAATTAGAGAATAAGGCTTTCCCATTAGCCTATATATAACTCACCAAGATCATCCACGACCGATGTGGGATGAACCTAACATATTCACCTCCTTATCAAATATAATGACCGCCTGAATGTATAACCTGATGGGGCTAAATTTTTCTTTCAAAATAATTAACTTAAGTTGAAGATCTAAATATCACCTTCACTTGTAAGTTGGATTTTGTCAAACAAGTATTGGATGTTAGACTAAATTAGAGGATTTCATGTTCAACCCCTTTTAAATAATTTTGTCCTCAAAATTCCTACCCTCCTACGATATAGCTCACGTTCAGTCCAGACTACTATCCTATATGAAACCAAGTTAACTCTGATACTTACAGTAATGACCCGGTCCAAAGTTTAAATTGATGGGTGTAAGTCACCCCTAAATGCAACTTGAAGATCTACCACAATAAGCATTAGATATGTGACTAAATTAGGACATCTCACATCAAAGGAAAAACATGAAGTTGTCTAATGTGGGATAAAACTAACTACAAACACATAGCAAAAGAGTTAGACACCCATAATATTTAACCCCTATAACCCATAATATTTAACCCCTATAATGATCTCAAGTAGACAACTAAAACGAAAATGATTTAAACAAAATAAAGGATAATCATTAAGCACAAGAAATAAATAGGGAAGACAATGAACAATATAATGAACTCAATCGTGTAATATGTGAGGCAATACAAATTCCATCCCATAAAGGTATTTGCTTTGACGAATTAATTAAATCGTGCAAGTTACCAAGTGATGTTGACCTTAATTCACTTAACTTGCTAAAATGAACAAGTCAAAGACAATAGACCTAAGTGAAGTGTGTTAATAAGTGAATCAAATTAAAACAAAATACACAAAGAGAGAAGGAAGGGAGAAAACACAAACTTTTTTAAGAGGTTCCAAACTAGTGCTTCTCTCTTCCATCTCACCAACTCCTTTAGTTGGATAGGTCTTGTCATCTTCACAATGACAACCAAATTGTATTTGTACATCTTAAAAACAACTATAAGACTTGCATCACAAGAACCAAGTGTCAAGGACTTTGTAACTTACAAACCCTCATTCTCAAGCACCCATCAAGTCTAAAGGAAGCTTGCACTACTAACCCCTTAGGAGCATCTAACAAGCCCTCTTCCATAAGTACAGAGTGCTAAGGAACTTTGCAAGCTACAAACCTTCTTTCTCATGCACCTACCAAGCGCCAAAAAATCCGGCAACCTCCTTCAAACACCCTTGAAGCAACCACCACTTGAAATTAAGCCTTTATTCACAAGTTCACACCTCAAGCCAAAGAAATCCTATATCCAAGCCCCTTTCTTGTAAAACTCAATCCATCGGTTCAGTGTTTTTGATTGGTTTGGCTTGGTTTAGCTCAGTTAGCGTTCGGCCAATTTGGTTTGATCGTGAAGGCTACTAGGCACGACTAGGGCTAAAGGGTATGCAGACAATGCATGCGACATGACTATGGTGGTGCTTGCTTGAGGATTTCTTTGGCTTGTGAATAAAGGCTTAATATCAAGTGGTGGTTGCTTCAATGGTGTTTGATCGTGCCGATCTGATTTGAGCGTTTGATCGTGCCTAGTTAGTGTTAGCCCGACCATTTCCGTCCTCTTTTCCCCTTCTTTTCCCTCCTTTCCCCTCTCTTTTCTCGTCATCTTGGCGTTCAACAACGTGGCGCTAGGCCTCAAGGCCATAGTGCATGTGTGTGGGTGAGCCATACGCGTGCTCAATGCTGCGGTGCTCATTAGTGATCGCCATGGCACTCATGGGCAAAGCTCTCTTTTTAGTCAAAACCTTAGCTGCTACTTCCCAAATCATCTCTTCTTCTCTTCTCCCCTTATCCCTCCCCTCTCAGCCACCCCTCTCCTCCTCTTCTAGCCTCTTTCCCTATCTTTTCTCATCTTCTTCTCCTCCTTTCTTCTCCCTTCTCACCCTCGTTCTTTCCCCTTCTTTTCTTCGTGCTCCGGGTACTCTTTTCTACCCCTTTTTCCTAGTTATTTTGCATGATTTGAATTGTTGCATATAGATCTAAATAAAATCATATATATCATCTCATTGTGATCATTTTAGTATATTATTTGTTACATTTTATATATTAGATTATTATAAAATTTTAATTTTTATATAAAGTTTGCACCTTTATTATTGTTTGGACAGCGAATTGTGTGTTTGTTGATTTTGCATGGTAAAATGCTTTGGAAATTACATAATCAATGCTATAACAATAAAAGATGTAAATCTTATAAAATTTAGGTCACATCCAAGTACCATATAGATAAGGCATGCAATAATAATTTTCGTACATGTTTAAATTTAAAACGAACCAATTATGTGACCTTAATCTCACAATAAAATTAATTAATTTATTAAAGAATAAAAATTTTAATTAATAAAAATTATCATATGCATAGTTGGGTTTGGGTAATTAAGACATCTCAATTCGCTCTGCAAGAGCTAATCGAATTCATCTAATTCGACATCTCTCAAGTTCCATATCTCAATTCTCCTCAACGATTTAACCATTGCATTGCCAACTAATTCACCAACAAAATATGATTATTTAATATTTATTCAGAGATTGCATGATTGTTTAGTATATTAGTACATCCCAAGTTTAGGTGTCCAGATCTACGAACATGCCAATATCATTTTGATATCTCAATTGTGTGGGTTTAAGCATAGATGATGTTCATAATATATTGACATCACACTCATGATCTTAGTACATGGTGTATTAACTTGTTCAGTTTATTGCATGATATCAGATTTCACGTGCGAGCACTATTATCAAACCATATTAAATCAGTGTATTTATTTAATTTCGTGTTGCATGTCAGTATTCTTGCTGCATTTAGGATTATTCAAGCATTGCACACATTCATCATATAGAAGTGCGTAGCTATCTGCATTGCTAGGCTGCTTAGAGTTGGCCTTGCTGCAGTAGTGCGAGGAACACTTCTCAGGTTCGCAGTCTCTCTTTTGTTTCACCTTCTTCTTGGCTCACGTGATTTGATTTATATCGTACAATGTAGTTAGTGGCATTTTATTAGATCTCACTACCTATAGGTCATTTAACCGATTTTTCAAATTAATAAAACCTCAAGGGTGAGATCCCTCAATACGTTTTCAAATGATTATAAGATCTAGCTCAAAGTCATACTTTAGTGTTGCATGACATGTCCATATCTAAACTTGATATACGTATTACGTTTTTAAATTTTGACTTGCATGCAAGATTGATCACATGCCTGACGTCACTTAAGGTTCCGGTCGGTACCCACCTATGGTGCTCGGTGACATTCTTAAACATGTATTATAGTAGATTACTAACCTGCATGCAATGTATATTTCAACAGTAGCAGTCTATCGCCTCCATCGAGTATATCTTGACCACGCGGTGGTGGAGTGATGATCAATGAGGTCTTATTAGCCATATTACCTACATGTCACCATGTGCTATTATCTAATTCATATGTATAAATTATCAACGATTATAATTAGTCCCTATTGGCCACCTACTTATGATCAGTGTGTTATGGAAGAGTTGATGTTTCTTTTCAGTTTCTCATAGATAACTATTTTATTTATGCGTCAGTATTGAGATGTTTCCTTATTAGTTATTTAGGACTTAGTGACACCTATTGCTAATGCATTTCTTATATTATTTAGGTGAGTGGTTTGACATTAACCAGTGTAGTTGTACAGATCATGAGGACCATAATGGATATTGGGTCGGTGTTTTGGTTGCACGGTTTTGGCTTTTGTGAGGTGTCCATTAGGGACTTTATTATTTGTTAGATATGTAACTTATTTGTGTTGATGTCTTTAGTTAATAAATCATATTGTGTTGTAGTTATTTGGTCTTGACACTTGTGTTATGACCTATACCAGCTAAGTTATAGCTTTTAACCAAATTTATACCATAATTAATCTATTAACTAAACTTATACCATAACTAATCTATTAACCAAATTTATAAGATTCTGTCATAATTAAATGTTTACATTTTGTAATCAATTAAACAATTAAAATATGGTTAAGCTAGTTAAAAATTAAGTTATCTAAAATATTTTTTAATTCACAAAATATAAAATATTTCAGCCATCCAAACTATGTTAATCTACGACTAAAAATTATGAAATTATCAAATAAATAGTCTAAATTAAATAAATATATCTATTTGATACTTTCACAATTAAAAGTTTCAAAATTAATGTTAATATAGAAATGAATTTTATAGTTATAAATAAAATAATTAAATAATATTTGTTGAATAAAAAATTTTGTTAGGTTGATAGAGCTTTCTACCATTATTATTTATAACTATTTTTATATAACATATAAATTTAGGTAATGTTTACGCTATTTTTGTTTTATTTAATTTAAATTTTAAATGAAGGGTTAACCGATAAATTACCATTTAGAGTGGAGTTCCCAGAGGGAACCAAGTAGATACTTCGCTGCTCCCCGCCGCCATATCTTCCAATCCAATCTACGTTCCCTTCTTCCCAAACAACTGCTTCCTCATCCCACCTCTCTCCCATGGCAAACCCAAATCCCGACACTATGGAAGAGAAATCTAGCGACGACGTCGACTGGGAATTCCTCGACTCTTTCCTTCTCATCTCCATCCCAAGGATGTCCAAGAACAAACCGATGATTACTTTCTGTTGGAATCCCAAGCCGTCGATTCCGACGGCATCCACGATTTCAAAGACTGGCCTTCCGATGAATCTGAACATGGAAGCGATGGAATTGTGTTGGAGGCAGTGCAGGAAGTTGAACCGGAGGTAGTTGTTGTTGAATCGTACGATGAAGGCGAAGATGATGCTGGTGAAGAAGTGGAGAAGGTTGAATCGGACGTTGTCGGATTGAATGAGTGCACTGTTGAAGAGACTGTTGACCTGGTGGGGAGTGACGAAGCGGGTGAGGTTGTGGCTTCTGATGGTGGAGATGGGGGTGGTTTGATCGATGGTGAGGATTCGGTGGTGGTTAGGAATGGTGGAGTGGGTGAGGGTGAGAAGAGGGATGTTTGGTGGTGGATGCCGATTGAGCTCATCAAGTTTTATGCTTTTCGCGTTAGCCCTGTCTGGTCTGTTTCCATTGCCGCTGCTGTGGTCGGGATTGTTGCGCTCGTCAGGAGGCTGCGCAGTTCCAAGCCCAAGGCTCGTCTTATTCCTCTCAAGGTTAGAGTGGAAGATAAGGTAATGATGTTGAGGTATTTTTTTGCTGTCTTCTGCTTTAGATTTTTAGATTTCATGCTTCAACTCTTGCTGCTTTTTGGTGATCATGATGATGGTGATAAGGAGTTGATTGTTCTTGAGTTCTTGTTGAAAGTGGTTGTTTGTTGGGTAAAACATATTCCTCTCAGGATTTGTTCAATTTTCATTTTTAGGTTCCAGTTCACTGTTATTGTGGGTGGCATGGTTGGGATTAGCTATGTGCCATGTATTGGTAAGAAAATTGAGTAGCTTATGGGGGAGTTCTCTTTGATCTGTAAAGCGCGTTTTTGGCTTTTTGATTGTTGAATGTAAGATTACAATCTTTTGATTGAAATTTATTTATACAATTATGTAAAAGAAGATTACTTGTGAACTTTAGCTATGTGGAATGTTGAGATGCGGCATGTCTTGACTACTTTTGGTGAAAACAAGATTCTCAGTTTTCTGGAGCTCATAGCTAGTGCTGGTATGGAGCCAATATTATGTATTTTGAACCTTTTCTTTTGGCCTTAAACATAATGAACGGAGTGAAAATTTTTGAGGTTTTGTGTTTAAGTTGATCATGAATTTATTTTTGTGAAATGATGGAGTTACTAAGCTTAACTTTGCCAATGCTTCTAAATTGTTGGTCTCAAGCTTGGATAAAGGAGGAGGGTTGGCATCAGGATGGGCATCTAGCCTATCTTAAATTTTGCTATTTGTATTTGCATAGATCCTACTTTAGAATTCATGCCTCTAACACCCTTTGGGTATCATATGAAAGAATAAGAAGAAGAAGAAGAAGATGTGGTTACTAAGCTTCTCCTCTGCTTTAAATCCTAATTTTTGTGGTGGGTGGATGTCTACAATAGTACTATATTTTCTTTTAAAGAAATGTCATCTAGTTTACTTAACTCTTTGACTGCAAGATCATGCTGCCATACATTTTTAGTTCAACAATCAGATAAAGTTTTTTTCAGGTACATCTTTTCGGCTTATTTTCTTATAAAAATTTGTCCTCCAGATGACCTCTATTTGTTTTTGATTCAGACATGGCACCTTGAAAATTTTCATTTTAACAACAAAAGTGTTATTGGTTTCTGCATTTGTTGTCCACTGAAAAGTCGATATCAGCTTTGTCATGCTTTCTGAGACTTTTATGTCGACCAGCATAAACTGAGATGATTAATAACTTAATTGAAGGCCAGTCTAGAAATTGTTGTGTATGGCTGCCTGTCTGATATTTGAAGAATGGCAATTCAATTTTCAGGCTCATTTACCTTGTCTTTTTTCTCTTTGCATGTTGCAGTTCGAGGTTCAAACAAAGCGCCTTACTGGAGCTTTCTCCTTGGTGAAGCATGTTCCAATTTATAAGGTCATGATCTCTCCATCAAGGTCTGGGATACTCCGGCCATGGCCGGTGATGGATACCAGATGAGAGTGTTGCATACCTGCTCAATGGAGAAGTTAATCTTAATACCTCTAGTATTAAGGCTCTAAGCAGTATATATAGTTAGTTTTACTTCACTACCAACATGGGCGCATTCAAGACTGCATTTCGTATAGCTATTTATTGTAATGAAGCAATTTACTTCTCTTTTTGTGGTGATTGCACATATTTCTTTAGAGGTTATATTCTCACGTTGGCGTTTGATGATCTGCTCCATACCTTTCCATGTGTTTATATTTTCTGGTGGTTGAAGTAGTTGCGAGGACGTTGAGAAATTGGAAGAGGAAAGTGAAGTATCAAATATTTGAAGTGGACAAGAAGACTCTTGCCTCGTACATATGGTTTGTTGGTGATGTCAAGTTATTCTTGTTATGCTTTACCTTTACATTGCTAGGATAAATTTACAGAGCCTGAAAACATGAATTTCAAAGATGGTTTTGATCATTTATTACAAGTCAGATTGTCCATTTACTTGGTAGTTATAATTAAACAAACTATAAACTAAAGTCTGCTGGGGTTGTGGAATGAGCACATTCTAAAAACAGGAAGTTGAGAGGTGATATTTAATTAGTTCTGTAAAGCATGACCTATTAAATTTTGTTGTTATATTCCATTCTCTTTGTCAAAACTTTAATACCACTATCAATAAAGCTTTGGAAAAAGCAAATTTTGAATAAATTAACCTTGCGAAAAAAATCAATTAGTTAAGATACTAAACTCACTTGTTCTATTGTTGGCTTTTGCGTTGTAATAATCATGACGAAGGTAAGCATGTATTCTCCTACATTGATGAAGGTTAACCACTTACTTATGATAGCTGCTGGATAGACAATAATTCCTTCAGACCGGCAACAAAAAATATAATTGGTCTTGTTAACCACATCATATTATCATTAGAAAGTAGGTTCTAACAAGACATTCGCTCACGCCTTCACATTTTAATGTTGGCTACTTTGTACTAAGTAAACAGAGCCAACATTGGCCAACTTGCCGCAAGGCATCACATTTGCAAAGACACAACTCACAGGAATCAAAACCTCATGCTTCAAAAACCTCAGTATTTTAAATTACTTAGAAATAAAAATATATCTATAATATATCTAATGGCTTTTCAGAACAATAGTGGTCGTGCCGGAGTGGTTATCGGGCATGACTAGAAATCATGTGGGCTCTGCCCGCGCAGGTTCGAATCCTGCCGACCACGTACGTGTTTCTCATTTTTCAAAAAAATTATGTACTCTTTTCTTTTATTTTTGTCACCGTTTGTCACGCTGATTGACCAGCCAACTACCTTAAATAAATGGATTAATTTAAACTTTCCATCCTATTCATCTTCTTAATCACCTTCGTTGTATTTAAGCCTGTCATTCCAATCCTCGTCCTGATTAATGCGGTTGCATCCCAAGCTCAATGTCTTGTTGGGAATTGATCATCTTAGTTTGACATCTTACATGTTTTTTATGCTATTTTCTTTTGAGTTGACAATGATTTGGACAGTCAAAAAACCATGTACATCCTTCATAAATGTTTTGTCCTCACATTTTGCACTTATCTATTGGGGGTCTTGATTGCAATGAATTAAGTGTTTATATGCATGAGCTAGAAATTATTTAGATTATATGAACTACACATTTTATTTGAAGTAATGTACAGTGAGCCTCATTACTTAAAATCAACATAGATGTAATAATAAAGATAATTATAAGTTTTCAACTCAATTTAAGCTTTTGACCATTTTATCGTAATTATCAACATAATTGTAATAAAAATTAATTTCTAAATATACATTAACTAGTGCATATTAAAAAAATCTAAAAATAAGTTATAATGATGTCAAAAAAATAAACTTTTTTCAACCTTCTACCTATGCATTATACTTTTAATACTACGAGACCCATTAGAAAAAGTTATAAATTAAATGTGCAGCTCATGTAAGGTACTCTAGTTCACTGTAGTTTTTTCCATAAAATAAATATTTTATATTTTGCAAAATTTAAGACTGATAGTATAACTAGCTTGTTTATGTATATTTTCTTGAGACACCCAATGAAACATTCAAGAGAGATAATACAACTGTGTAATACGATTGTATGAGGTCTGACTAAGAGAATGTTATTCGCCATTGTGAGCGCGCCTTTTGGCCACATATCACTCTCGACCATTTAATTATTTACTTTTAACACATTAATTCCTCGAGTTCCTGCTCAACCACCGGCTTGAGATTGTCTTTTGATTACGGTTGCGGTGGAGTGATCTCGAGATAAAACTATCTCATAACCATGACGTGCCAAATTAGACCACCTGCAATTGTTCCTCCTTTTCTTATCAAATTATGCATTTTCCGGTAGATCAGACCGAGGAATGAATCCCTGGATCTTGTGCTAAATCCTGGGTCTTTCTTCGATTTTCCTAATTCGGTGAAAACAAGAGGTTTCTTCAATAGCGTTCTTGAATCTTTCCAGTGGCTGGACATCCACCTCTGTAAGAATGTTTGTTGGGAGTGATCACTTTGTCCGGACAACCTGTGAGAGTGGCACGAGTTAGATATATTATATTGGACTTTAATTTAGTCGAAAGATGAATATATAGCTTGGGAGAAATGATCTTAAGGTTGTTATTTCATAGTTCTTGCCAAATATCAGGATATGCAATCATGGTGGCAATGTCAATTTCTTTCAGAAGGTTGGTCCTGATAAAATCTGTTGCAACTGATTGGTAACTTGGGTTGAATTGTCTTCTGTCGGAGACAAAATCGCCATAGAATCCCTCCATGCCAATCTCAAGCAGGTGTTGGCTGTCTATGGACTTTTTATAAGCTGCCATTTCTTGTACCCACCTCTGTTCCATTCCCCATAGATGTTAAGATATTAGTACTACATAAGAAGGGGGACTAGCTATGTATCACTGATAAAACTAGTTTTAGAGTTGAGGGTCTCACATGGATTACATTGCCCGAATAGTCTGTTTGGCATCGAGGTTCATTGATGAGTTCCCAGGCCATAATACTTGGGTCATCCTTATACAACACATTGGTGATAGTGTTGAGCCGTGTAAGAACTCTCTGCAATACCCATCAAGCTCTCACAATCCCATTAACAATGAACATGATGTTTTAGAAGCTAAAACGATTATGCATTGAGAGAATGTTGAATTGGGCACTCACATTGATACGGTCTCTGTAATAGCTCCTCACAATGGGATTAGTATAGAAGTCGTCAACACCATCAACAAGAACACCGGGCACCGGGCACCTCTAGCCCACTGCACATACTGCTGCCTTCCACCATAGTCACTGTAGTTGTTCACAAGGCTAAGAATTAGCCTAACTCCGTACTTCCTCGCCTCCGAGATCACGAAATCGAGCCCTTAGAAGAAGCGTTGGTTGCAAACGCCGGGCGAAATCTGAAGTGCGTTGTTACCACCGTCGGCGAAGCCCATTCCTGCAGACAGTGAGGCCTGCAGCTGCAGACTCCCTCATCACACTGGAGACTTTGCACCTCTGTGTTGGGTCAGAGGCGACTTGCATCATCCAGTAGGAGTTGAAGCCATTGAAGAGGAAGGGAGAGCCATCAAGAACAAAGTGTGTCCCATGTGTGGTGATGAATCCTTGGTGGGCATAAGTCCTTGCCCCATTAATCAGAAGGAAGAGAATGAGTGCTCCTAGAATGTTGCTACTCTTGACAAAGCCTAGCACCATTGTATCTGAAGATTCAGAACAGTTCCAACGGGTGATTTAATTGGAGCTGGTGGGCAAGCTATTATAAGCAAATCGGGTCACGTACAAAGAAAAGGAATGAGAGTGAGCTAGGAGTGCCCATGCAAAAGAATATAGCAAATTGAAGAAGATAGGCGAGCTAGAGAGATTATGGCAGGCCATGTTTGGTTGGTTGAGGTTGGTTAGCAAGAACATTTCTTCCCTATGAACTAGTGGAAATTGAGGGGTAGGGAAGAGTTGGTTTAGGGCCACAGGCTTGGCAGTTGAAATACAGAATGTGCAGCAAGTAGGAAGTTGATCACAAGATATATATATCCATATGATGAGTAGTAAATCGTTGATGTCTGCAGTATTTTGGGTTGCGAGTGGGATAATGTTGTGGACATGATGAAGAACTCAATCTCCTTGCATGAAAACAGAGTACGTTCCATACATTTGTGTGGGTGTTTCTCTTCAGTCTGCAAGTTGTTAACAACCAATTTGGTGTGGTGGTCCAGAACATAAATAAATACTTACTAGAGAAAGAATGCTAATTATTTCTTGGTCAGATACTGTCCCTCTCTGAGAGCCAACCTTGTCCCTTTTCTGTATTATGGAAGGAACAAACTACTGAGGAAGATTCTTTTTTGGAAAAAGGACTTTAGAGGAACATTGGTCATTTTCTTGGGGCTACTAATTGAGCCACTGACCTAAAACTAGAAGTAAAGAGTTTTAGTTGAAACCAAGTTGGAACTAAACTGATTGATTTTAGTTCATGTTTCTTAGGGCTCGACTCAATTGATCGAGTTTGGGGATCATTGTTTTGTTCGAACTAGACTCGGGTTAAATATTTAGGGTTGCTCTAATTTTGTTCTTATTGGGACAATAATCAAAGTTTATCAAATTATTTTTGGCTAAAGCAAGATAGAGGCATGTACATTTTGATTGAAGAGAGTTGCATATTGCATTAGTTGTTTTTTAAGTGTATTAGCTTGAATTTCATAATAAGGATCCCAGCTTGAGGTGAGTTTGAGCAGGTTTTTTTTACTTCATAGACAAGTTCGAGCTTGAATCTAGCACAAATAGTGAAATTTAAATTCGAGTGGAGTTTGAAGAGTGTCCATAACCTATTGAACTCTGGTTCAAAGGAGTTTCAAACCAGTTCCCGTCACTAGTTCAAGTCGGGTCTAAACACATGTAAAACAAGACTTGCTCACTGGGTTGACAGTCCTACTAGAATCATTTTAAAGCTAAGATCGAATGAGACAGATTGGGCCATGGAAAACTAAATGATGGTTCTCATTCCCCTAATAAATACTACTGTTCTTGGTCAATTTATTGCAACTAAACTAAAGTCACTGAAGTCGTCAATACCAAAAATAATTGTTATCCATTGCCAATTAAGTCTAATTAATAAAAGGATAAACTCGTGTTCCGATGGAAAGCAAGTGATTTAATCAATTAAAATACAATAACATAAAAATAATATATTATATTATACTTTATCTCTTTATTTAATTAGAATTTTATCTCTAAAATCAAAATATTATACAGGTGGCATTACTAATCAGAGTATTTAACATGCGTATAGCCCAATCTTATCATCTTGAGTGTGAGTTCACGAAAGACGTCTGGAATAGCTTCACACACAGTTTTCTCCACATTATCCCATAGAAAGCATGGCAAATTTTCAATCACACTCCACATAAGTATTGATCTTTATATATCACTATTCAAACATATATATACATATGCACCTGGTCTCTAGAGCAAGTGCAATTGAGTCGACAAATACACGTGCCTCACAAGCAAGTATTACAAGAGCTCAGATATGCTAATTGTAGAGCAAGATCAAGTTAACCCTTTATTGGTCTTGATTATCCATGACTTACGAAATTAGGCGCCGTTAGCTTAGCACGAAACAAGGCCAATTGCCCGCCATTTCCGCCTCCATCAATTTGCAATTCCTCAAAAGAAGTCCTCGCTTTGCCTTCTCTTCAATATAATCTGTCTTTTTGACCTCCTAAATCAGAGGACGAACTTCCTTTTATCCCCTCTATTTTAATAACAAAATCATCTCAAATTCCAGTTTCGAGTAATAAAGCACAGCATGCATGATATATGGCGTGATTCCCAGAGGATTTTCCTCCTGCATTTGTTTCTTTATTATTTGCAGTTGTATGTTACATGCAAGATTGGTCGGGAATAACCGTAGCACCGATCATCCCTTCAACTGTCACAAAATTATGACTATCTCAAATTCGAGACGAAGCAAAAGCCTAACTTTGCGTTGAGCCCACAAACCCAACTTACCCGCCTTCAATCCCCATGCCTATATATATTGCAACACAAATATTTGGTTTGCAAGTCCACTAACAAGCTTGTGGAAGTCACTAGGCATGGCTTCCCCCATGCTATACTACTCCTCTCTTTCTTCTTCCATTTCTTGGTTTGCGCCCATGGACATCCAAACTATGGAGATGCTCTTGCCAAGTCCATTCTGTTCTTCCAAGGGCAGAGGTCTGGTAAGCTACCTTCGGATCAGACTGTGAAATGGAGGTCCAACTCTGGGTTAAGAGATGGTGCAGCTGCCGGAGTAAGATCTCCACATCGATTAGAAATGTAGTAGTAGCGTCAAAATTTGTAGATATTAGTGACGACAAAAATCGGTCACTAATGTTGAAGAAATTTTTGTGACGTTTATTTTTTCATAGAGTTTTTGTGACAAATTTGTCGTCACTAACGTCGTGTTTTCGCTGCATGTCTTGCTATATGGCAGGTGGATCTCACCGGTGGTTACTATGATGCTGGTGACAATGTGAAGTTCAACCTTCCCATGGCATTCACCACCACCATGTTGTCATGGGGTGCACTCGAGTATGGCAAGCGCATGGGTACCCAATTGAAGAATGCACAGGCGGCGATCCGGTGGTCGGCGGACTACCTTCTCAAGTCGGCGACGGCCACGCCGGGGAAGATCTACGTCGGAGTCGGCGACCCAAATGCTGACCACCACTGCTGGGAGAGACCAGAGGACATGGACACTGTTCGAGCAGTGTACTCCGTCTCAGCTTCTAGCCCCGGCTCCGATGTCGCCGGAGAGATCGCCGCCGCCTTAGCCGCGGCCTCGATGGTTTTCCGGCAGGCGGACCCTCCCTACTCCAAGTTGCTATTGAGGACGTCCAAGAAGGTCATGGCCTTCGCCATGAACTATAAAGGGGCATATAGTGACTTTTTGGGGTCTGCAGTTTGTCCCTTCTACTGCTCTTACTCTGGCTATAAGGTTTGTTTCCTTTCTTTTATCAACTTATATACAATAATACAATCCCACACACGCCAACGCCACTTTCCCACACTTACCCATGCCTTAAATCGTTGCAACTTAACAACTAGTAATGTCGGAAAGAAGCATCTCTCTGGTTGTTGGGATGGTGAAGTTCCTGTTTCATGTTTAATTTTGACGGACAGGATGAGTTGCTATGGGGAGCTGCTTGGCTGTTGAGAGCAACGAATGACAAGGCATATTTGGGATTGATAAATACATTGGGAGCCAATGAGCACGCTGATGTTTTTAGCTGGGATAACAAGTATGCCGGTGCCCGAGTTCTTCTATCAAGAGTACGCACCATGCACTATTTTGATAGACAATGTTTGAGAGGGAAGAAGAATGTTTTGATGACCTATTTTTATTTTTTATTTTGCAGGGGGCATTGTTAAACAAAGACAAGTCATATGACCAATTCAGAGCTGGAGCAGAGGATTTCATTTGCACCATCCTACCAAACTCTCCTTCTTCGAGTACCCAATATACACCAGGTTAAGATCCAAACTCTTCATTTTATCGTACTAGTAACTAGTAATGGGTTTTATCTAACTAAATGACCCATGAGCCTGCAGGGGGACTTATGTACAAGATGGGCCAGAGCAATCTCCAATACGTGGCATCAATCACTTTTTTGCTTTCTACCTATGCCAAGTACACGATGTCCTCCAAATACACCTTCAACTGTGGGAACCTTAGAGTCACACCAGACATGCTCCGAAGTCTAGCAAAGAGACAGGTACACAGTTGTACTAATGAAAATAAGTTTCTGCATGACAGTCTTTATATATTTAAACTTCACTTGCTAATTTCAGGTGGATTACATACTCGGAGAAAACCCAAAAAGGATGTCATACATGGTGGGCTATGGAAGCAATTTCCCAAAGAGAATTCACCACAGAGGTTCTTCATTGCCCTCCTTGGGGAGCCATCCACATGCCATTGGTTGTGATGGAGGCTTCCAGCCCTTCTACTACTCTCCCAACCCCAATCCAAACATTTTGGTTGGAGCTGTTGTTGGGGGTCCTGATCAGAATGATGGGTTTGCAGATGACCGGACTGATTATACCCACTCGGAGCCGGCCACTTACATCAATGCTGCACTAGTTGGATCATTGGCTTATTTGACAGGAAGCTATAGTTGATATGTAAACTCCAAAAGTTGATGAGATTGCTTGTAAACTTTTGCTATGTTGGAATGGTCGTTTATGGTTAAGCAGATAAGCCATGCAACAATTGAACGGTGACTTTGCCTTTGCTTGTTAGAAGTTCGAGCAGTTGGACAAGTCCATTGTCTCTTAGTTACAATGTTCACTGTGCGCCACTAAATGTGGTTGCAAGTTTCAAATAGGTGGATGAGAATAGAAGAATAAAAGGGACGATTTCTTTAAAGGCAGTTGTTATAAGTTCAATCGAATGAGAACGACGATTACAACGACTTCCAACGTGTTGACGGAGGAGACAATGATTTCTTTAAAGGCAGTTGTACATAAGTTCACCACAGATAAGACTACTAACTAAATACACCTTTGAAGGCATATTTAAAGAACATTGTAAGCCAGAGTCCAGGCAGCTCCAAATAAAAGACTCTGCTCGTTAGAAAACAAGATTTAATATAGTTTTGGAGACCCAACCGGAAATTTCGTTAAAATTAACAAGAAGAATCGACCTGTAACTTGTCAGCAAAGGTCGTAATATCCGTCTAGGAACTTTACTACATTCTATCTCAATTGTCTTTTCTATTTATCAAGCGTAGACAATTAAAAAGCGAAGATTATTTGCGGCATAACTTGCATCCAAAGATGATCTCTGTCTTGCAAAAGCTTACAACCACATGGTTTTCTTTTGCTTGCTTGATCTTCCTTGTGTTGGAATTGTCTGAGGGGAGAACAAGGATTCACCGGTGGGAGGTCAGATATGAATACAAATCTCCAGACTGCTATCAGAAGCTTGTCATCACAGTTAATGGGCAAGTACCTGGTCCAACAATTTTTGCTCAGCAGGGTGACTTGATAATTGTCGAGGTCACAAACCGGTTGATTACAGAGAACATAGCTATTCACTGGCATGGAATCAGACAAGTTGAGTGTTGCAATTCGTAAATTTCCACAAATCATCTAGCGTTGTTTTGATTTTTTTCATCTAAATGGAAATATGTGACGGCTAGCTTGCTCATGTTTCAGATGGGAACAGTGTGGAGTGATGGGTCAGAAGGGGTGACTCAGTGTCCAATTCTTCCTGGCGAGACTTTTATGTACAAGTTTGTCGTTGACAAGGTGTGAACAATCTTTAAAGTTCTCTTCATAAGCAAATAATGGTCATCTGTTGATCCCTTCTATCTATTATGTCAAAATTCGACCACAACTTTGATTAATTCAAAAAACCCAACTTTATTTTTGGATGAAAATATAAGAGAACATCACCTTTCCCTGCAAAAATGTAAAATTTGCAGGCTGGGACATTCATATACCATGCTCACTATGCTATGCAAAGGTCAGCCGGCCTCTATGGTTCCATCCAAGTATCTCTTCCAGATGGTGTTCCTGAGCCTTTCACATATGATGGACAGCACAGCATCATTCTCAATGACTGGTGGCACAAAAGCAGCTATGAACAAGCAGCAGGATTATCTTCCTTCAACTTTTTATGGGTCAATGAACCTGATGTAATTCCTCAACCCCAACGTCACATAAAATTCTGAAAACATTCCAAGTATTCACAACTTCTGATAACTATATTCGATTTCCTTGAACAAGGATAGTCTCTCTTGATACAAGGACGAGGGAAATTCAACTGCTCGCAAGTGACAAGTCCAATGATTCCAAACAGTGGAGTCAATTGCAACTCAACCTGCCCGGATTGCTCTATTCCCTCAATCACAGTGGTGCAGGGTAGAACATATCGCCTGCGAATTTCAAGCATTACTTTGCTATCAGCACTCAATTTCGAAATTGAGGTAAACACTAATCTCACTCAATACAAACCAAATAGCAAGCATAATAATTTACAGTTTTCTTTTAGGGTCATAACTTGACAATAGTGGAAAGTGATGGTAACTACATTGAGCCAATCACAGTGAAGAACTTGAACATTTATTCAGGTGAGACATACTCTGTGCTTGTGAAAGCAGATCAAGATGCATCAAGAAACTACTGGGCAGCCACCAATGTGGTGAGCCGAGAAAGAAAAACACCACCAGGCCTAGCCATCTTCAACTACTATCCTAACCAACCAAAGAGACAACCTTCCACAATCCCACCATCTGGGCCTGCTTGGAATGACACAAACTATCGGATGGCACAGAGCCAAGCCCTGCAGTGCACTCCAAGGACATGTTCCTCCCCCACCCCTTACCACAGACGAGACTCTGATTTTCTTGGGCACACAAAATCATATCGACGGCTATGTCCGCTGGTCCATAAACAACATTTCTTTCACTCAACCAAAAACTCCATACCTCATTGCAATCAAGAACAACTTAACAAACCAATTCGATCAAAACCCACCTCCAAAAACCTATGATTATGCAAACTATGACATTTACATCCCCAATCCAAACCCCAATTCCTCCTACAGCAATGGAATCTACCGACTGAAATTCAATTCAACAGTGGATGTTATTCTACAGAATGCCAATATGATGAAGCCAAACAACAGTGACACTCATCCCTGGCACTTGCATGGACATAATTTTTGGGTGCTTGGCTATGGAAATGGGAAGTATGACCCTGCAAGGGATCCACAAAAGTATAACTTCGTAAATGCGATAGTGAAGAACACAGTGCCACTACACCCGTATGGATGGACAGCAATAAGATTTGTATCGGATAATCCGGGAGTGTGGGCCTTCCATTGTCACATAGATCCACATTATTACCTGGGAATGGGAGTTGTGTTTGAGAGTGGGATGGATTACGTAGGAAAGCTGCCAGATTCAATCATGGGTTGTGGCGAGGCAAAAGTTTGATGGTTTGTTCAAAGGTTTGCAGGCAGATATTGTTGCCGTACATTCACGATGAAATAGCTAGTCTTTTTGTTGTGGTTATATTTCTTGAGACAAAACTATGGTGGATAAGCTTAGTAGGTTTAACTCGGGATGAAAATTTTCTTTATATGTGTGGTGTTGATTATATGTAGTGCTTAGAAATATTAATATTAGATGGTTGATTTATTTAGTATAAGTTTCTGAGATAGATCTCTTATGAGCAAGAAAGCTAAAACGCATTCGATGAGAGAAAATTGGAAGAAAATAATCAAACGGGAAAAAAATTGTCAGCGGATAAGCGGACATGGTCACATGTAAACTAGCATCATGGTTAATATTGCTCATTATACTGATAAATATATATGTTTAAACACTTAACTACAAAGGTTGACTAAGTGAGCCAATGATGGAAAATAGTAGTCGGTTAGCAAGAAATGTTGAATTGATTAATATTGGCTGAGGGGCTAGGCTGAGATTGAATATAAAATTGTCCTGATTTGACTAGAATGCCTAAGATTGTATAATAGGTATTAGAGGGAATTTAGAGGAGTGACTTAAAAAGAAAAAATGGAAGAGTATATAAACAGAGAGAAGGCTTTCTCGTAGGTTGCTCTCTTCTTCTCTGCTCTTTCCAGATTATTCTTCGTCGTTTTGATGGTTTACACGTGGAGAACTAGGTTTTGGAGGCATTCCTAAGAAAAAACACCAAAGAGGTTCATAATCTAGTCTAGACAAGATTAATGTATTAGATTTTTATGTTATGATCATTGCATTTGTTTTCTTGTATGATGTGATTTGTAATATATGTATTTATTAATAATAATTTATTATTTTTTAATTTGATATATATACATCATGATTAACTTGATAAACTTGACAAGGGTAGAAGTATTTCATAATTAACGCTTAGAAATCGAATTAGGATTGATTGTTGCGTTGTTTATTTAAACTTAGAAAAAGAAAAGATATGATGAAACCATTAAATATTCAATCTTTTCCAATCAAGATTCACTATGAACTCTCGGTTGTGATGTAAAACAAATGATGCATGCTGTTTTATTGAATTAGGAATATGATTGTCAAGTTTCTTGTTATGCCCTAGTTTATATAGAAGAAAGCACAGCTTATAAGAAAATGGATATGTTCATAGGGTTAGGGTTGTTATTTTGCAAAATCCTTTCCTTACAATATCAATTGGAGTGTTAGAGAGATATGGTTAATGTGGTTTGGAGTTCATTCCTTGAACGAAAATGTTGAAAATCTGATGTTTGTCTTGAGCTTTGGCACAAAAGAATTTGAGCCTTGACACAAGAGGATATGCTGATTTAACGTTAGAAGATAGAACACTAGCGCCCTTGCACAAATGTTTGTGTACCTTGGCACAAGTACGGCGAGAAAAATTACTAAAAACAGATGTGTCTTGTGTCTATTTGAAAATTCATGTTTTCTATTTATGAATTATGTAACCAAATTTAATGCTTTAATGTGTATTAATTAATGTTATTGATGATGTGATGGTGTGTATATACTTGATTAATGAGTACATTATGTATAAATTTTAATGATGAAATATGTTTATATCATACCATGCATATACTTACATATAGTCTAGTTCTGGCTCAGACTAGGAGGGTTGTTCCTAAGACGCTATGGAACTCGAAGAGAAGGGCCGTTTAGTTATCATTTAGGAGCTTTAAGATCCCTTTATTTTTATTATGATTGGACAGATTAATGGATTCGTAATTTCAACGCTATTAGTGTGTGGAAAATACTTAATAGGATTAAGTAAGAAAGTTGAGTGAAATAGGAACTGAAACACATGATTTTTGATATTTTAAAAAATTTTAAGTCAAAACTATAGTTGGGCTTAAACTACCAATAATTAATTGGGTATTAGTTAAATGGACAGGTCATATCATAAAACCTCGGGCATCCATCTTCACCCTATATCAGAGTTGGGAATAAGCTACTTATTATAAATGTAAAACTTATGATCATAATGTGAGGACAAAATTGGGAGTTGGGAATAGGCTACTTACTATAAATGTAAAACTTATGATCATAATGGGAAGACAAAATTGGTAGGTTATGTGACCGATCATCATACAAAACTCAAGAGTTGAGATGCCTATTTAAATACTTGTTCACGAGGATGAACATGAGAAATTATATAATATAATAAATAATTGTGACCGATGTTTTTTGTGTTTTAAACGTGGCGGGAGGCTAAGGATGTTTTATATTTCATGTCTGAAAATCGGTTTATATTAGATGAAAGTGATAAAAAAACACTACAAATGTATAATAAGAAATGGATTTGACTATTCTTAAGTGGTTTACCTTGAAAAATAGTATCAGATTAATTAAATGTAGAATAATTGATCTAATGAATTGAGAATTTATTGTTGTGTAATTATTGTTGAAGTATAATATTTATATTTACTATATTTACGATAATATTATTATTGCTGATTTTATGTGGAAGGATTGTAATAATGTTGATGGTAGATGAGGTAATTATGTGATTGATACTATCGTGGCTTTTATGTCATGTTTAGTAGATTCATGTTTAATCATATTTTGTCATTATTAATATTACAAATGTAAGTAGATGTAATATCCTCTAGAAAATTAAAGTAGCACACATTTAATGCCTATTAGAGTAATATCTAATATATTAGTTAAGATGTGCGTAAAATTTCTAACTTAGTTAATAATGTGTGAAAAGATGACTAAATTCATTAATTTTCTCTAATTTGGTATGGTTTTTACGGTAGATGACTCAGCACCTATATTAGTATTGAATGAACAACTTATATTGTTTGTCACTAATTAAAGACATTGGAGTGACGTAGACTAGAAAAATTAGCACTGTAGACTTTATTTTATAGCCAAAGATATGTGCGTTTTGAGGGGATATTTGAAACTTATTAATAATATACAAATTAATTTTAAAATTATTATCAATTTTATTTTATTTTGTATACAAATATTAAAAGTAATTTTAATTTTAATAAGTAAAAAATTTTAATAACTAATTATAATTTATTTTTAAAGACTTTTAATTATAATAAAATTATAGTTTAAGTTTTTTAATAATAAATAACAATATGTTAATAAGTAAGTATATAAAATCTGTAAAAGTCTAAATTAAGTATATATTATTAAATAATAAGCTTTTATTTGATAGAATAATTATAAATATATTAAAATTTATTAATATTTTTAAAATTCCTAATTTAGGTAGAATTATATTCCAAAGCTTTTCTAGTAAATAATAATAATATTATTATTATTATTAATTCTAAATTAATTAAGTATTAAGGGATATAAAAATATTGGTGGGGCCAAGATCAACCGCAATACAAAAAACGTTGAAACACAGTATGTGAAAAAACTCAATGCTTTAATATAAGGGGGCTTATTTGTTTTATTGGTTGAAACATAAAATCAACGTCGAAACACAATATGAGTATTAAATGATTTATTTTTATACATGTAATAAGAACTTGATAATTGTAGGCTTATTAGTTGATAGGTACTTAGATATAGATACATGAATATTATACTAGGTAAATGTTAACGGTATATATTATGAGACATAAATGGACGATTATCGATCGGCTTTGTTAGTGTTATGTTAGTATGACACAACTTGTGCTAAACATTTCGTTCTATTTAATTATATGTATTACGAATATTAAGGGCGGGTCGTTACGTATAGATGCACCTAATTAATTTTCTTGCAACTTCATTTTGACAGTGTACATTTGACTTCATTTTCTTCTTTGCTATAGACTAAATAAAAATGTGATGTAGTCTGATTGTCAAAATAATGGTAATTGAAATAGGGAGCATTGTACTACTTCCAATTTGATTGAAGAAAATAGTGAGCAGATCAATAGCAGTTAAATATTAATTTGGCAAAAGAGTGCAAATATTGAATTTCCTCGAGGTAAAATTGGTATGTGTTCTTGTTTTTTTTGCTTGAAAAAAATAGGCTGTTTTTCTTTCTACACATTTATCTTGGCATCAAAATATTCCTAAACTTAACACCACTGCGACTCTGGAAAAACAAATTTCTTTCCAAAAAATCAATGCACAACTATACAGAAAACTTCATATGAAATTGCCTGGTATTACTATCCATATTTCTTCTAGCTTTTCGTCTTGTATTCATGTCCCATTAGATCAACTAAGGCAATATGATAGAAATGGGGAAAAAAACAATTATATGAAGAAGAAAATAGGCTTTTCATGTTACAAAAAAAACGAAAAAGGTTCCACCGAGACTTGAACTCGGGTTACTGGATTCAGAGTCCAATGTCCTAACCGCTAGACCATGGAACCAGATGCAAGTGATGTGCTCGTATATATTATATATCTATTAACATAAGAGTATTCCCACCGCCCCGCGCTATCCCTCCGTGGGAATGAAGGTATATATGCTTTCATTATCGCCTGCAAATTTGCAACTTCTTAATTCTGGGTTAATAGGTGAGAGATTGTACATTATTCTCTGCAAGGTTGTGTCTATTTCATTTTATTTTATTAAATTATTATTATCGGTTGCTTTTTTACGTTGCTGGACATTACTCATGTTTGCTTCATGGAAATGAGTTTGATCTTCTATAATTATTCTTAATCTCATGATCTATGTTTTAATTTAAAATCTTTTAACATCAAAACTAAAATATCGGAGGTAGATGTTCATTTTGATTGGGAATGTTAACGGCCGGTTAGAATAGTTTTTATGCACTTGAAGCTGCCATTTTTCTCGAGTGGATTGCTGAATTTTTATCTTGAAGCTTGGGTTTTCTAGGACATATTGTGTATACCTATTGTCGAGATATGATTAACTTCGCCTTCAAGTTTGTTGATGATTAATGATTTGTCATGATAAAATGTATTTTTGACAACTGGAAAGGATAAGCTTAAATTTGTGTTAATTAGAATGCAACAATCTGTGTTCTAATGCTATGGTTTTATTTTTTAGATTGCTTCTAGCATTCTCTCGTCTAGTGTTATGATTTTATAAAATCAAAGCTTATTCAACTTACAATTTTAGTAGCAGATTAGGGTGAAGTTGGTTGATAGCAAATTAAAAAAGTGAAAGTAGACTATGCCCATAAGGGGCGACTCCTTTCCAAATAAGGAATCCTAACATATCTTATTAATTAAAATAAGTGTGACAATTACAAACTGAGTTCTTAATTCTGGTCTTATTAATTGAAATAAATATGAGTTAAAATTTATTTAGATCTCGTAATACTTGATGTTTATAAATAGGTCATCAAATAGAACTGCAAAGCACTTGAATGACCTAAGTACGGAAACTTGCTATTTGCTGTGAGGGAGTGCAAAGTGGTTTAAGTTGTTTGAAGCCTTGCTTGGACCAGTGTAATCATGAGCAGTCGTTATTTACTGTCGTGGCATTGTGGAGATAGTTGCTGCTTTCTACAACCAAGAAGGAGATGAGGAGCTAAAAGTCTTCGCTCAATGCCTTGAATGGCTGCTACTGAGAAGGGGAGAGTTACTGCTACAAGATAAATCACCAAAGGATGCTGCCTAAAGGTGTTGAAACCTTGCCGCTGAACCAGATAATGAAGGAAGGAGATAACCCTGCCAGTGTGCAGTCGCCGGGGAGAAGTAGAGAAAATTGAAGAAATTACAAGAGATCACTCCTTCGTCAAGGCTGTTCGTCACGCTGCCGCTGTCCGTCTTCGTCGGCACCAGAAAGGAGCTGAAGAAAAACGAGAGCGCAGGAGTGGAAGAAAGATAAATGGGCCATAGACTCCTTTGCATGTGATTTTGCTCGTGACCAAGTCCTGATCCTTGTGCCAAGCCCATCGTCTGCCCAAGGCCCAATTAAGGCCTACTAGCAGCCGGGCCAAAACAAAACTGACTGAATTTGGTTAATTTTCTAGATCAAGTCGGTTCGGCCTGGAGTTTGATTCTCTACTCTTCCCTTCCCAACGTTGGACTGGTATGAAGTTTGATTCTCTACTCTGTTTGGATGCTCCCGATGCGGTGGCAAAATCATTTTGACGACTCGGAGAGAAAAAGCACAACCAAGAATGAATGGAAGTTGAAGTTAACAAAGGCAAATTAAGTTAAAAGATGCAAAATTTTTACTATTTTGAGTAAAATATAAGATCAAAGGATGAATTTGTGGTTATCAATGTACCGTGGACTAATTGAGTGATTCGAATTAAACCCTTAAGAACCACTTACAAATTTAGTGTTTATTTTTCACTTGCACCACTCTTGTATTTTTATTTTTATTTTTCTCGTATTGTTTCTTTCTGCAATAAGGGCGCTTCAGTCTCATCTGACCTTTAATTTCAATTCGACATCAGACTAAACCGATGCAAAGCAAAGTCCGCGCATGAACAATGTAAAAAGGAAAGATGGATGTATGTCTAAGAAAATAAATTATTGTTCTTATAAGTTAAAAATGTGGAATAATTTTTTAATTAATTTAACGTGATGATCTATGTTAAAAAAATTAAAACTTCTTAATAATACTCCTACCAATTACTTATAATTCTAACAAAAAAGTCTAAAGTTAAAGAAAAATATTTTATATTTTATCAAATACGGTATAACACATTAAATCCGATTAAACTTGGTTGGACCTACTTAAACCATTTATATTCACTAGTAAAAAACCAATCTTTTGCTATGGCAAAATGCAATTGCTTTGCAACTGGATTTGCAATAGCATTTTGCAATTTTAAAAGGCAAGGTTGCTAAGAAATTTTGCAACCGGAACACTCGCAATTGCAAAATTTGCAACTGATTTGTAACTGCGGTTGTAAACTTTAAAACTGCTTTGCAAGCGGAATTTGTAATCGCTTTTCTTGTTGCAAAACTGTTGTAAATTAAATAAAACATAAAAGAAATAATATTATTTGCAACTGCTTTTCCATTACAAATGTTAAAAAAAATAAAAATTATTTGCAACCACATTTCTAGGCAAAGCGGTGGCAAAATTTTAAAAAAATTTTAAAAAATATTATCTTTCAACCATCATCGTAATTGAAAATATTGAAATAATAAATGCAATGAAACACAATTTTCAAAGAGAAAACCATATATAGTGACAATGTAATATGTATGAACAATTCTACCAAAATGAAAACTAATGAACACATAATCTTAAATATATATTATAAATAGAGTACACATGGATCCACGGTCATTCACAATTTAAAATGCTCATATCCACTCACAATTGCATGGCTGCTTGAGCCCAAATTTTCAACCTTGCTTTGACATCCTTAGGATGACCACCCGAAAAAAACAATATTGATCCATAAGCCAAATCAAGTTCTCAAATTAGTTTACAGTACGTACCAAGCAGTTGATTGAAAACTATAGTGAAAATGATACTTTAACTAAAGTAAGAATGAATTTCCTAACCTAGCTAACAAGATTATTAACTCGAAAAAGATCAACTTCTCCCTAAACTCAAGAAAACCAGCCTAGTAGGCCCTAAACAACGACACTAATAAAATCTGAACTATTCTCTTCCTTTTTCTCCAGTTCTCTCTCCTTATTCCTCTACAAGAAGCTCCTCCCTAATCAACAGTACTATGTTACCACTAGAACAGCTTACTTAATTATGACATAAATTGTAGATGCAGGAAAGCTAAGAGTCTAAAACATTTTATTAGAAAAATAAAAGAGACCTAAATGTTTGTTGAAAATTTTAGAAATGTTTGATAATTAAAAACTTTATATACATATATAATAATCGTCTTTATGTCGGGTTTGTCCCACATCAGTCGTAAATGTTGTTGGTGACTTGTATATAGGCTAATGGGAAAGCTCTTATTCTTTGAGTTAGTTTTTGAATTTCCTTTCGTTGTTTAAAGTCTTTTTTGGGGGCTCGAAAGGTCCAACAGTGGTTTCGAAGCTTGGATGGGGGCCCAAAGAGCTCAACAAGTGGTATCAGAGCCAAGGTCGAGCCGGGTTTACCTACGCCAATTATTATTGTTTCCTTCATGGGTTTCACTTAATGATTTGAATTACTGTTGTTTCCTTCATGGGTTTCACCTGAAGAGGAGTTTACCAGGTGGGTGTTGTTTTCTTCATAGGTTTCGCCTAAAGAGGAGTTTACCGAAGAAGAGTTTACCAGGTGGGTGTTGTTTCCTTCATGGGTTTCGCCTAAAGAGGAGTTTACCGAAGAAGAGTTTACCAGGTAGGTGCCGTCTAATTTAAAGGGAGTGTGTCAGACAATAATGGTTTCGGGTCACGCCCAATGTGTAAAGGGGAGTTGTTCGGTGCCAGACGATAATGGTTTTGGGCCATGCCCAATGTGTGAAGGAGAGTTGTTGGGTTTGTCCCACATTGGTTGTAGATGTTGTTGGTGACTTGTATATAAGTTAATGATGGTTTCGGGCCACACCCGATGTATGAAGGGGAGTTGTTAGGTTTGTCCCACATTGGTCGTAGATGTTGTCGGTAATATATAAGTTAATAGATTAAGAGAGGCCTGTGACACCTATTGCGAATTTCTTTTGGTTATTTAAAATCAAACCCAACATCGGTCGTAGATGTTGTTGTTGACTTATATATAAGCTAATGATAGTTTTGGGTTATGCCCAATATGTGAAGGGGAGTTATTGAGTTTGTCCCACATCGGTCGTAGATATTATTGGTGACTTGTATATAATGCTAATAGAATAAAAGAGGCGTGTGACACCTATTGCGAGTTTTTTTGGTTGTTTAAAGTCCTTTTTGAAGGCCCGAAAGGTTTAACAGTAGTTTAGGAGTTTCGGTGGGGGCCCAAAGAGCCCAACACTTTAAATACTTCACCGGTCTATTTCATCTGACCCTACACTAATCCAGCATTGCCCTTGTTACCATCTGGTGGACGTGGCTCCAGACAATCTTCTGCTAGAAAATGCAGCCTCAACCTATCCTCATATAGACTCTGTGTTCTCTAACATTTCCGAAACGGACTATTATTAATAATTTTATTTAGTATTTTGTCAAGGGGGAAAGGACTTTCCACCATAAAAAATAATTAATAGAAATTTTTCATTGAATCTAATTGACTAACCTCATTCATCGAAACAAATAATTATTGAATAGATGAAAGATTAACAGTGTATAACACTTTGACACCGTGGATTAGAGAGTCAATCTCTCCCCACTTGAGAAGTTTAACTAAGCCTTTAGCAGCTAAAATGAATAGGTAGGGTGAAAGTTGGTCTCCTTGCGTTAGACCACAAGATGACATGAGGTGAGCAAAGAGAGATATTTATGAGAATTGATACCGTGGTGGAAGAGATGTAATTGTAAATAATTTGACACCACTGAGATGAGAAGCCTAGGGCAAGAAGGAGGGATATAAAGTAATCCCATTGAATCCTATCAAAGGCTTTGGACATATTGAGTTTTAAGGCACACCACTTGTTCTTTTTTCTATTGGAAGAGGTGATTTGATACATTCCTTGGTTACGATAATGTTGTCCGAGATTTGTCCTCCATGGACAAATGTTGCCTGTTCCTCACTAATGCATTTGGTTAGTAGAGGCATGAGATGTTTGACAAGGATTCTTGGGAAGATTTTATAGACTTCATTGCATATATTGATAGGCCTGTAGTGATTCGGGGAGGAGGCATTGGACAGTTTGGGTATGGGAATGATGTGAGTGCAATTTATGCTTGCTATAGAGAAATCACCTGTCAAGAGTGATTGGATGAACTTGGTTCGGTCTTTTGCAATAAGGGGCCATACTTTTTTTATAGAATTCACCATTTAGGTCATATTGTCCTAGTGCCTTTTAGTTGTGGAGATTCCTAACCATAGAGATTATCTCATATTTAGATGGTAAGGTCAAAAGAGCTATGTTTCATCATGTATGATGACTTTGTGGAATAAGTTGGGAATCGTCTGTGAACGCAGTCGCAAGTTTCTTTTCATACTGTAACCCCAACTTTGTAACAATGTTAGTGGTGAGATTTTTGCCCCACGATCACGCTTTGCTTTCAATTAGAGGGTTCGGTGGGACCAAAGGCGCATTTGCTGTGGACAGAAATTGTGTGAGTATAAAAATAAATAAAATGCCGTGAACGAGGAAAGGTACAGAGAATTTCTTTTACATAGTTCCTTAGGGTTCAACGTGAATCCTTATTCAGTCTATGATGGCTTAATAACCACGAATTCACAATTTCTCTTTTGATTTTACACTTTACACAAAATAGTGAATTTTTTCGCCTTTAATTTGATTTGCCTTTGATAGTGTTAACTCTAATGCCTTGGTTTTCCCTTTCTTGTCTTTAAATCTTCAAAATAATCTCACCACTGCCTTTGGAGCGTCTAAAAATGGTGAGGTAGTAAGTTTCGTCTTGATCCAAGGTTAGGAAGGCCTTCAAATTATTTTCGAAATGATAATTGACTCAACCACACGGTTTCAAGTTGGCTCAAACCAGAAAAATGTTTGGTCAAAATGGGTGGTCTTCACAGGCTTCAGGAAATTCTAGGTGTGCCTAGCTGCAAGTGGCGCACAATGCGCCAGTTCAAATATGGATCGTGGGTGCGGGTCATGGACTTGGTCACCGGTCTAATCAGTTCGTGGGGTAGCTTCTCATGTTGTGGACATGAATAGACCTGTGGACATGATCAACAACAAATGGGCCTGACACACACAACTACCGTAGCGGTGCAACGATGGCTTTGGTGGTTCTGGTGACGAATTTTCTTGCTACTAAGGTTGACGGCGATCACCCAGATCAGTAGGTCTCTGACTGATGAGTGGTTTGGAGATGGTCCAAGTGCTTCCTTTTGGTGGCGGCGGTGCCGAAAAGTTTCGGCGGAATTGCTTTCTGTTTGGGTTCTATCGCCATTTTTTGGTGACGAAGATGGATAATTGCTGTGGGAATCAAACTTGGGTTTGCTGCAGGAGATAAGAGGGACTGATTGAAGGCGATAGATTGTCCTGCGGTGGTGGTGATTGGCCGGATGAAGTCCGAGAAGTTGGTCCCATGTGGATTTTGTAGTGCTCCAGCGGGCCTCTTTTGGGTGACTTTCTTGGCGATGGCAAGGCTTCCATGGTAGAGGCCCTTTGCTAGGATTTGTTGTTGGATGTGAGGGGAACACGTTGGACGTGAAGGTGTGGTCGGAGGTAACTTGGACTGGCCGGATGGTGATTGCAAAGATGGTTGCTCTCTACTATCGTGTTGTTCTGACAATAGTCTTTTGGGCAGTTTTCCCATGACGACAAGTTTCACCAACAGCAGTTCTCAATCAAGTTGTGTTCCCGGCTGTGAGGAGGATCTAGTGAAGGTTGTGGTATGGACAGTGGTGGCTTGGTTCGATTAGATGAAGGTCGGAAAGATGGTTGTTTGATGGAGCTTCACAGCTTTGGCCATCAACTTCTAGAAGTTTTTCCAGCGACGAAGGGCTTCTTCGACGGTGGCTCTCAGTCAAGTTATGTCGAGGGCACTCCTAGCTCTGATTTGGTAGGCTTGGGGGTCGCCGGAGGTGCTACTCCAGCGAGGGGATCCTCCCTTTCCTCCCATCTCTTCTTCTTTTTTGCTTCTTTCTTCTCTTTTCTTTTTCTCTCCACAAGCCCCCTTCTTCTCTTGAGCCCCAATCCCCCCAATTAATTTGATGCATCACGGAGTATTTATATAATCCCATGCTTCCCTTCTTCCCCCATGGTTCCATATTTGATGGCCTAAAATCTTCACCAACCTCTTCTTATCATTTTTTCTTTTGTTTTGGGAACCACCATGACCAATTTAGAAGTCACGTTGTAGGAGGAGGAGGTGGGGTATGGGTATTGGACTCGAATATGAGCAAACATGTCATGTTTGTGCCCGTTCAAACAAAGTATGGGCAATCTCTTCAAGGTCCAAGGTTAGAGTATTATCAGCTTTCATAATGGTATGGATGTAGAGACTTTTTTTGTTTTTGTTGACCATAGTATGGAAGTATTTAGTATTGCGCTTCCAAAGAAGAAGGTGTCTAGCCATAACTTTTTGTTTCCACAGGTTTTCTTGTTTCATTAGGAGATTTTCTAGGAGGGTAGACGAGGTTTTCAACTGTGAGGCAAGATGGTGGGAGGAGCTAAATTCTTTGGACATCTCCTTCTGAAGGATAGAGATTTGGCAGTAAGGTCCTCGTAATGATCATTATGCCAGGATAGGAGATATCCAACGAGAGAGTCTACATTTTGAAGGAAATTTAGTTCATCCCAAAGGGAGTAGGTTTTCCTTAAAGACATTCTCAAAGTAAGGGTTAGTGGTTCATGGTCTAATAGTTAAGGAATCTGAACAACCATCTCAAGGATTTACTTTGGGGCTTGGGGGTTATCAAAATGGGTAGGTGATCCGAAGCATATGGGGGTAGGTGCATGGCTTTTGCATGGGGGAATTTTGAGATCCAATCATTAGTGAAAGAAGCATAGTCAAGTCTCTCACAGATTCTATTAGAATTTGAACGCTTATTTGACCAGGTGAAGTGGGTTCTTGAGTGCTCTAAGTCAAAGAGGTTGAGTTTTGCGGTAACGACCTACCCATTCTGAACCCTGAGCCAAGTGTTCCTATATGAAACTAAGTGTCTCATAAATTAATTTTCTATTAATTTTTAATATTTTAAATAAACCCATAACATAAAATTTAATATAACAAATGCACTGAATAATCTAAACGCCATGAACCAAACCAAAATCCCACTGCCATGCAAACAATCTAAAAGTATAATAACAAAAAAGAAAAATCAAAAGTCCAATAAGAGAGTCCTATAGGTTTCCTAACTCTACTCATTCTTCTATGGTCACACCTACAGAGGCAATTCCGCATTAGTAATAAAAATACCAAGTTATATAATTGCAAGAAACAAGTTAATATATTCCACAACATCTGAATTTGAATCTTTTAGTGATTATGAGCCTATGCCAGGCTCTTATTATGCTGGGAGGGTGGCCGCCCACATGTATGTACACACACGTTACATGACCCAAGACTTGCAGTTGCCAATATTTGCCATTACCTTACCCTTTCGGTATCATAAGTACATAATGAGTGATCTTGCGCTACTATGCCCTGTCACCCCTTTCGGCATGCACACAGGTATTTAATCTCTCAAGAATATTAAGGGTGCTACCCCGTGTTAGACTGAGTCAATTTTTTAACCCCGGTTACACTTGGCGCTTGGTGGTCGAATGTGGGCTCAGGCTGATCAAGGCTCCCAAATAGGAATATATAACATTTTGAGTAATTATAAGAACCTGGAATTTTGTAGAGGCACCCACAACTATGACATGATCCTAATATAAATGAAACTTCTCTAAAGTCTTCCCTTTGTGAGCCACATGTGCTCACAAACTATCAAGATAATGTTTTATTTAACATCAACAGAATTCTCCTTTATATAGAAGAATATGTGTGAAATTCAAGAAGTCATTAAATAAATTTTATATAAAAGAACACAATCACACATAACTATATTAAATACCAATCATTTGTATGATTACGACAAGTGAAAAACTGACTATTGAATTAATGCGAATTGTTCTCAAATCGCACTCCTAACTCCCAACCGTAAAAATTCAATAAATAAAATTTATTTAAAACCATCCATAAATACCATCGTATTAATACACTGAAGGTCATAATTGATAATTTATGATATTGATTCCCAAGAATCAATTTAATTAAATAATATTTAAGATTTTTTCTAAGATTTACAAAACCCAAAATAAACTAACCTAATTATTTTCAGGGTTTACAATATCCCGAGCTTGGAAATTTTCATCCTAAAAAATATAATAAGGAGAAAAATCGGGGGTTTTAGATTTGCCCAGGTCAAAGTGAGTTTATTTTGAAAGATTGAGAACCATCGACCTCCTGACTTCTTAGATTTATCTAGGGTAATATTAAAATCACCGAACATAAGCCAAGGGTGGATGAATGGAGGATGGAGTGTAACCATCTGATGAAGTTAAGTTTCAATTCTCTATGGTGGTATCCATACATTGCACAGAAAGGGAAGGGCATGCTTAGCTTCAAGGAGGATAGGGATCCCCAGATCCCATTTTAGTTGTACCCTAAGAAAGTTTTGGTGATAAGAGCAATACTAGATTGACCTACACTGGGTACAAGGAAGGTGGAGAAGTTCAGCAGGGTATGATGAAGGAGGTGTGGAAGATTAGGTGAATTAATTTTAGTTTCACATAGGAAGAGAACAGCGGGGATGTGTTTCCAAAGGTGGAGGTTGATGTCAGGAGGAAGGAGTTTTTGCCAGAACCCCTATAGTTTCAATACAGTATACGAGAGTGATCCATACCATTCCCATAAGACAAGAATGAGAGGAACACAAAAAGGCTAAGTAAAAAAACAAGGAGAATTGAGGTAGAGACTTCGCTTCTTATTAGTAAACCCCTCCATGCAGGTTGGCTTCCTGGTAGACAGGTCCTCCCCTCCAAGTAAATGCTCACCATAGTCTGAGCATTGGCCTCTTCTTCCATGATAGTGACTTCATCTGGCTTGGAAGGCACGTCCTTACTTATCTTCTTGGTAGAACTGATATTAGCATCTTCCCGTGGGAAGAGGTTTGCCATGTACTGGGGGTCTGGGCCTTCAATTGGTTCAAGCAAAAGGAGGTCGTCAAATAAAGGCATGAAGCTCCTCCTAATGTTGTTTCCAAAGTTATATTTTTGGATGTCCACCTAATCAAGGAACCTTTGTACTCATGGGGATTCATACACCTCCTGACATCCTTTTAAGATGAGTTCCACACATGCAGGGGAGTCAAGATAGAACTAGAGCATTTCACCGTCATCAACGATCATCTTAAGCTTATTCATGAGGTCTGTAACTAGTTCATCTTTATTTTCCTTGGGAACTGGCGGGGTCATCACTTTTGCCTTACCTAGCAGTTGCATGGTAAGGTTTCTACTTCACTGCAGGTTGGCTTTGTGACGGTTAAAGTTTACATTCAAGAAGGGTTGTCCTTTTCCCAAGTCATCTTGGTGCAAACCTTCCACCAGTATAGATACACTCCTATTGTTAAAACTTTATGGTGGTTAAAGTATACATTCAAGAAGAGAGTTCTACGTAATGTGT
This sequence comes from Piper betle, assembly GCA_033002965.1. Taxonomy (NCBI): domain Eukaryota; kingdom Viridiplantae; phylum Streptophyta; class Magnoliopsida; order Piperales; family Piperaceae; genus Piper; species Piper betle. The sequence goes on along the minus strand of JAURVB010001792.1, from coordinate 36,933 downwards.
ATTTCTTAAAAAAAAAAGAAGAAAAGGTTCTTTCTACTTAGAAATAGAGACTCGTTATAAGCCATAGGTTCATCTTCTACAATTGAGTTTCCATTATCTTCATATTTATCGAGGTTTTTTATTTGGTTCTATATAATTGTAACACCCCAAATCCGGCTCACTTGGAGTTCTAGAAATTGGTGTTGTTCCAGGCATCAGCTTGATGGCAAGGTCTACCCCTCTGTCTAGTGGCAATCTAGTAATCTCCTTTAGGAATACGTCAGTGAATACTCTGACCACTGGAATCTCCTCAATGCTCGGCTTGTCATCTGAAATACTCTTCTCAGCCAAAACTAACGCTGTCATTATCATTTCAATGCCTTTGTCTAGTTATCTCACTGCATTCTGATAGGATATTCATCCTTGTTCTCTTTCTCTGCCCTGACCTTGGAAGAGAAAGTGGAGTCTTTTGTGGTGGAAAGTTACCGTCTTTCTTTGACAATCTATCAAGGCTCCTTGCTTGGACATCTAGCTCATTCTAAATATCACATCAAATTCTTGTAGCTTGAACAATATCAAATCAGCTACAAGTTATTGCTGTTAAATCTCAACATGAACATTACAGCACACACTCGCCCATAGCTATCAAACTACCGGCGGGAGTGGACACTAATATTGAATGTCCTAACTTTTATATCTTACGTCCAATTCTAGTTGTGTGTGTGTACGAAATAAATGAGTGCGTGTAGCCAAAATTAAATAAGACTTGTGTAGGTACAAAGCCTACTGAGAGCGAACCTGTCACGACTTTCGCATTCTCAAGTGCCTTTACCATAGCGGCTACATACATCCTCATTGGCTGTTGTTATGCTGGGGCAAGAGATGCTACAGGTGGTACGGCCTAATTCTGAGCTAGCGGTCCCTGTTTTCTACCCCTCTACTGTCTGGCTTTCCTTGCTGCCATATAACCTCTCTGGTTTAGTCCCCTCTACTATTGTCTCAGTGACTTTTGGTCTCCACCTCTCTGGCCTTGACCTTGGCCTTATTGGCCTCTTAGCTGTGGTTGCTGCTGGGGAGCTGGGAGTGCAAGTCTCTGTGGAGGGGCTAGGAGCATCAGCTGTTAGGTCTGGCCAATTGGACAAGTTGCGGCTTTATGCCCTAGTTGACCACAACTATAACATACCCTAGTACCTACTCCGCATTCACCTCCATGATGAGGATGGCAATTCTGACAGAAGGGTGCTCTGTAGCCTTGGACATAGTCATCTATAGCCATCATGGCAATTGTTGCATCTGTTCAATGTCTATGTTGTGTTTCTTGCTTTGGCTGATATGGCCTTGGATGTTGCTACATAGGGTAGAAATCCAGGAGAGGTCTAGCAGCTATAACTCGCTCCGCCTCACCTACAACTCTCACAACATCACCGAAGTTAGTAAACTTCCTATCAAGACAGACCATCCTGATCTCATGATGGAGGTCTTCATATAAATCGCTCTATCCTTCTTTTCCCTTCAAGGTGTGGAACCAAATTTGGCGCGAATCTCTCTAGAGCTTTTAACCTTGGTCCTTCAGTATTGCACCTACCATCATTAGGTCCCTACCTCAATGCCAAGAATTCCTAGCTCCTTCCTCTTCTTTTCGACGATCCGCGTAAAAAGCACTTTCCATCAAATTCCACTCATGAATTCCCCCAAGCGACGTTCCGGTGTTGACGCTGGGCAAAGGTGGAATGCATTTTGAACCCCATCCTATACTCCTGGCTTTGCAAAACCCCAATCCTTTCTCCCTTAATATATTTTCTCGAGGATGCCAATTCCCAAGCCAGGGGACAGTGTAAAACCCTAAAATAATTAGGTTATTTATATTTGGTTTTCTAGAAATTTTAGAACAAATGCTTGAATGATGCTGACTAAATTAATTCATAGGAACTAACATAATAAATTATTAATTATGACCTTAAAAGTGTATCGAGCATGATGGTATTTATTGATGGTTTTAAACAAACTTACTTACTGAATCTTTAGGATGTGGACCCTAGGAGTGAAATTTGACACTCATTCCCACTTCAATTCACCAGTCAATTTTTGACCCTTCATATAATCACACAAAATGGATCGTGTGTTTAACATAGTTATGTGTGATTATGCTCTTTTCTATAAAATTTAATGAGTGACCTTTAACCCCATTTCACACATATCTCCTTCTTCATATAAAGCTGAGAATTCTGTTGATGTTAACATATAACATTATCTTGATAGTTTGCGAGCACATTTGGCTCACAAAGGAAGAGCCTTAGAGAAGTCTCCACGAGCTATTATTAGGACTCGGAGGTCATATTTGTGGGCGCCTCATTACAATTCCAGGTTCTGTATAACTACTTGGGAAATATTATATTATCCTTATTTGGGACCCTAGCTCAACCTACGCCCACATTTGATCACCATGCACAACTGAGCACAGCTCGAGGGTCAAAGAATTGGATTCAGTTCGACACAGCGCACTCTTGGAAGGCATTTTTTGAGAGATTGAACACCTGCCCCTATGCCGAAAGGTAACATGGCACGAGCGGGCAACAAAATCCACTCATTATGCAACTTGCGATTTACCAAGTTAGGGTGAGTCAATAACAAACATCAGCAAACCACAAGCCATTGGCACACATTACGTGTGGGCGCATACGAGACCGTAGGTTCGGATGTTGGCCGAGCCACTCCTCCCGACGTCATTAAGAACTCGGCATATGGCTCATAATCACTAAAAGACTTAAATTCAGATATTGTTGAATATATTAACTTGTTTCTTATAATTATATGACTTAGTATTTTTATCACTAATGTGGAATTGCCTCCACATGTGTGAGCATTATGGAAGGATGGGTAAAGTCGGGACAGCTGGAGGGCTCTATTTTTAGACTTTTGAATTTTTTTCTTATTTATTATTATACTTTTAGATTGTTTGCATGACAGTGGGATTTTTGGTTCGGTTCATGGGGCTTAGATTATTCTGAGCATTTGTTATATTAAATTTTATCTCATGGTTTTATTTTAAATCTAGAAAATTAAATAGAAAATTAATTTATGAGACACTTAGTTTCATATAGTAACACTTGGCTCGTAGTTCGAAATGGGAGGGTCGTTACAAGTGGTATCATAGCAACCTTGACTCCGTGTTAGATGATGAGCTGGACTAGGGACGTCGGGTAAGGTTACCAGTCATGGACCAGAGAAGGACGTGTACTGAGGCTAGCAACAGGCCAAGTGTAGGAATTTCGGGGACGCAAATTTACTAAGGTGGGTGGATTGTGAGATCCCTCAACTAAGTCCCACATCAGATACCTACTGGGATAAGATTCTGTTTATCAGTGAGAATGGACTATATATCTTTAACTTGGTTAACCACTGTTAAAGAAATGACTTAGCCAATTTTGTTGCACTTTAGGCTTGGTCGTTACATGCTTCGTCTTGGAATGCCCCTTAAATAATGTGCACTTTGTGCTCCATCGGGCACCTCAAACTACCAAATACTCCAATGATCGATGATATCCATAGGAATGCCTCTTTTGCATCCAACTTCCCAAAGAAAGGTCGTCCACCATTCTTCACAAACCTTTCATACTGCCATAGCTCAGGACTCTTGGCATCCACTGATCTGTTCAATCCTTCTCTTAGCTCATATTGCGAAAACTGTGGTCCTATACCTATTGTTACACTGTCATCATTCTACAGCTCCACTTCCATTATAGTATGCCCACTACTTGCTATGGTGGGTCCACTGACATTCGGTCCCATCCTCGCCTAAAATGGGACAAACAGAGGAGTTGTTGGTGGAGTAGTCCTCTGTTGCAGCGGTGGAGGAGGAGGAGGCGGCGGAAGGCCCATGGGAACTGTTGGCTCTCCTCATGCCTCTTCATCCACTGCTGGTCTTTTCTCAACTCTGGCCATTAAAAGAGCTATATGCTTGAGTTCTCTTCTGAATTCCTCTTGGTTTTACGACATTTGTATTGAACTTTAGCTAATCTGGCAATTGGTGTATCCCTCTCTTTTCGACTGCTTTTGCTACGATGACTGTCACGATGACTGTCTTGATGATAATTCTCATTGCGTTGACTAACTGAAATTGGCACACTGGCCTCTCTGGTGGCACTATGGTTGTAATATCCCAAATCCGGTCCACGCTTGTAAACCGAACCGGCATGTTACAAGCCCCGGTTAGGTCGGCTAACCCGAACCCAACTCACGCGGATTTAATCTCGGCGTCTTAAGATGAAGATATTACTCGTCATGCATGGATGAATGCACAGAATCCTAACATGATACTACATGGATGACATGCAAACTAAATTACACACCATCACAATTACGATCAAAATCGATGAAAATTCTGAAATAAAACGGACAGAATTTTCCTTAAAAGTGCAATTAGGGTCACCCTGTCAAAATACTATATATAAACATATATGCAAACATGTATCTATATATCACGCAACTTCATTCACACAATCTGATATACTGTTTACTCGCTCTAAAGCTTGGGTTTCAACCCAACGCGCTCCTGCTGCGCAATCTATTCATGTTTCACATTCTGCCATCATGTCTTAGCATTCAATTATGTCACATCATCATATCTTATCATCATCTCATAACATTTAATCATATATACCATATCTTAGCATTTCACAACATTCACAATATAATAGCATCATAAATAGAATATTAACAACTCTATCGACTGACATGTGTGCAGCGATAATAGTGCTCCTCCGTCCAAGCTGGCTCCTCTAACTCGTAATTATTACCTACATATAGTATAAAAACACGTTAATAACAAGTGTTACTAATCTGGAAAATAAAATAACTATAACAAGCTGGCTATGAGAGCAAACTCTCATATGAAAGAAAACATCATATACTCCACGTGAACACTCTGAAGGGCACTACCGAGGAGCCACTGGGCTGCAGACCTGGTAGCATCCCGAACTTACTGATCTGCTGCTGCTGATGCCGGTCTTGGCATTTTCTTACTTCATTTTCTGTCTCAAATCCTAAGCCCTCTCCTTACCTGCCATATTTCTCCTGGCCTTGAGCACGAAGGCCGAGTACTCCTCAGGCAGTCGCCTTTAGTACCCTTTGAACCACAAGTCTGGACATGCGCTGTACTAAACAGTACCCGTAAACTTCCACATTCTCTGAGTGTGAGGAACTCAAACGCGGAGTTACCAGGATCCCTCGGGAATGGAACAGTCCGCTGGCACTAATCCAGAGCCCGCTTTGACTGTCACGACATCCACTCATGGTACGTGCAGTCGGTTTCTCCATCTCTTGTCTCACTAAAAACGCGAAAAACTACATATATATAGGGCTAGGGTAGGTGTAACACCCCGTTCTCGGCTCACCCGTGAACCGACCCGGAAATGTCACCGGCGACCGAACCGTTCGCTAATCTACTGGGTTCGGTTAAGCCGACCCGGATCTGCCCTCGGTGTCTCAAGATGGAGATGCAAACATGAAATGCATGGATGGGATGCGTGGGTTCTAACGTAGTCCTACATGCATGCTATGATGTACAAGCAAAGACAAGACAAAATAATAAATGAAAAACCAAAAGAAAATATATACTATTTTATAAAAATACGGTAACACATACTAATCTACCATGACATTCAACCATTATCTCATTCATTTTTACCTGAGCCGAGTCTGTACTCCAAGGCTCCCTACTCATTCATATTTATCAGTTCGTTTCATAACAAGTAATTCACTCAAACAAACACATCAAAATTATCGTTTACATAACAATAACACACCATCATTATACGTTACACGCGGCAGGTACATGTGTGCGCGGTTCCGTGCTGCTCCTCCGCAGTCCCGACAGCTTTCATCGCTTCGCATTCCTCACCTACATATATATAGAAAAACCGTCAGTAACGAGTGTTACCGGCCCGGAAAATAACTAATATCAATCTGGCACAGGAGAGCAAACTCTCCTGTTGAATCAAAACCATATACTTCCTCAAGAACTCTCATCAGGGCACATACGGGAGCCGTCGCCATCGGGTCGACAGCGTCCCCCTATCTTTCACATTCTCATGCCTCGGCCATTTCTCTATTGCTTCTCGCGTCAAATCTCGTTCCTATCCGCCCTCTGCACCTTCCATATTACTCCTGGCCTTGAGCACGAAGGCCGAGTACTCTCGGGCAGTCGCCTTCAGTACCCTTTGAAACCACAAGTCTAGACATGCGCTGCAATGCAGTACCCGTGAACCTCCACACTTCTCCGGGTTTGAGGAACTCAAAGGTGGAGTTGTCAGGATCCCTCGGGAATGAAACGGCCCGCACACCATTCCAGAGCCCACTGTCGACACACACGTGCCCGCTCGCGTAGCACGGTAGTCGGATTTCCCTCATTCAGTCTCTCACCAAAACACGAAAACTATACATATATATAGGTCTGGGTTGGGATTTATACAATAGGCCCGAAGGCAACGTGAGCTGGATCTGAAGTTCGAAAACAAACTCGAGGGATCTCATCCTCGAGGGTTATTAATCCGGAAAATCGTTGGCTAAATGGCCCGAGTTAAGTGGGATTCGATAAAACGCCACTTAACTCGTCCTGCACATAATAAATCAAATACACAAGAGAGTAGCGTAAATCAGAGAACGAGTCCTAAACGGACCTGGTAGAAGCTCCAAACGGGTCCACGCGCCTAGGCGGCGAGCTCCTACACCGTACCTACACAATCAAGCTAAAAACTAACGCCCGCATGATGAATCACATATCCTATACCATGCACGCACAATCAACACAATCACACATCAACCGTCACACATCAACCTATATCAATTCTAACAAGTCTACTTAGGTTAGTTTACATTAGATCATGATTATTACTTAATAACCCTAATTAGTTTCATAACTTCTATTTTTAACACCACACAATTCCACAAATTTCATATTTTATTCTAAATTAAATCCACATTTATATAAGTAATTACAATGCACAATTCATCAATCATAACATGCAAATTCTAATAATCAATACTTTCAAATAATTAAGTTAAAATAAATTATACCTCGCGTCGTCGAAAATCGGCGACGGCTAGGGTTTCCGTTTCGCGGCTCGAAACTCGAATTCGGCACCTAGCGGCGTCCGAAGTCCGATCAGATTGGACCGGGTGCGTTCGGCGGATGATCCGGCGGACTTCCCTCGAATCCAATTTTCCGGCGGTTCCGGCGGTTTTCCGGCGAGTATCGGCGGTTTTCCGGCGGATTCCGACGGTTTTCCGGCGACGATTCGGGACGGGGCAATCAAGGGGTCTATCGGCACCAGCTCGACGAGCTTGGTCCGATGGCGGTGTCAAACAGAGCAACCGAGGCCGCGATGGCCGTCGGCGGCGACGTTGAAAACGGGCGGCGGCGGCGGCGTTCTCCAATCGGGGCTCCGGCCGGCCTCGACGGCGGTCGGGAGGATGGGGGAAATGTCGGCGACGGCGAGGGGGTGGTACTGGTGGTCGTAGCGGCGGCGACGGCGGCCGAACGGCGGCGGAATCGACGGGCGGAGCGTCGCGGTTCGTGGGGCAAATCCGGCGTCGTGGCGGCGAGGCAGTGGCCGGGGTGGGTCGTGGCGGCACGGCGACTTCACGGCGGGGCGGGGCGGCGTCGATCGGCGGCAGCCCGGCGTCGGCAACGGCGGCGGCGGCGACTGCAAGGGGCGGCGGCGGTGGATAGGGTTTTGGAAAAAGAAAGGGTCGGGAGGAAGAAGAAGTGTGTGCGATGGCATTTTCGTAAATAAGTATTGACTCGATTCCCACTCGAGTCAAAATAATAACTAGTTCGTAATAAATTCTAAAAAAAATCTAGAAAAATATGGAAAAATTCTATAAAATAAAACAAACACAACAACATCCAAATGGCATGCTCTATAACTAATAACCCACCCAAATATAATCAAACGCGTCCTAATGCGTTATTCGGCCTAAAACTATTTCTTCGATCAAACATATAAAAAAGAAAAAAATACTGCATACTTTCATATATTCAGATAACTCGTATCTCACCATCTTCTCGACGTTATCATCATATATTCAGGTACACCTGACTCTCATCGCTCATAACTCACGGCTGGTCTCGACTCAGCACGCGATTCATGAAACTGACTCGACTCGAACCAACGGTCGAACCGACTGGTTCGGTAACGTAAAACCCTAACTCGAATCACGGGTTTTACAGTAGGGATTTATATAATAGGCCCGAAGGCAACTTGTGGTGGATCTTATTTTCGAAATCATCCTCGAGGGATCTCATCCTCGAGGGGTTATTAATCCAGAAAACTGTTCGGTCAAATGGCCCGAGTTAAGTGGGATCCAATAAAATGCCACTTAACCCATCCTGCAAATAATAAAATAAACATATAATAGAAAAGAGCGTAAAACAGAGACAACTTCTAAATGGACCTGGTAGAAGATGCACTACCACTGACCGAAGACACACAACCACCGCCGAGGTGCATAGCCGCCGTCCGAGCTACACTACCACTGACTGAAGACGCACTACCGCCATCCGTGTATTACTCATCCGCCGATCGAGTAGATTAGTTAGAGTATAGTAGGGCCAGAACTTGAAGAATAAGATATAGTTACAATAGGATTAGCAGAACATAGAAGAGTTAGGAAAACAGAAGTTATTTTGATGAGATGGCATAGAATCAAACTCCACCATCTACATTAATATTATATAAAAAATATAAAGGTTTTTGATATGCAAACATAAGTAAATATTAATTGCAAACACAATTTTTCCATATATATTTCAAAATATATTGCTTATTGAAATTAATTCAAAATTATCAAAAGCAAAAATTAAATGAAGAATTTTTAAAATTAAATTTTAAATATTAATATTTAATTAGTTTAAAACACATGTATTAAGTAATAAAATGTAAATATTAGTTAATATTGAGTTTTGTTCCCTATGAGACAAATTTGAACGAATAGGAGGAAGAGAAAGAGGTCAAAGGGGTGAAAAAGGCCATGCGACAAATATATATATATATATATATATATATATATATATATATATATATATATATATATATGTATACATGCTTGCGTGGCTAGTCCTCACATGTCCATCATCTAGAAGAGCCTCAATCTTACTAGTGTTGTTAACTGATCAAAGTTTGTTTGGAAGTTATGGGACCCAAACCCAGATATTATAAAGTATTTTTCTTTGCTTTAGACTTGAACCCAGCCTAGACCCAAATTAAAAACGAAGACCCAATTGAAACTTAAACTAGTAATAAATATATTTTATACTGCATAAAAATGCACAAGATTATAATATTTTACAATAACTTTTCTTATTTATGAGCTAATTTGGTAAATCCAAATTACATAAAAAAATTAAAATTTAAAACAAAAATTAAATTATTTTTCAGGTGTGGGAATTTGTAGAGTCAGACATTTTAGACACCCTAAAAACCCAAATCTCTAGACTTAAAACATAATAAAGGTCGACCCGAACCCAATATTTTTTGGAATGAATCGGGTTGGGTATTCCATTTTGCCTGAAATTGTTGGCGATACTAAATCCAACAGCCTGTGATGAGAGGGCTAGAGGCGGCAGGTGGCCACCCTCTTACATGAGTAGCTAACTCTCGTAAATCTTGTGAAAAAGTTGGAATTTCCTAATTTGATATTTTTTCTTTAACCCAATAATATATATATATATATATATATATAAATTTTATGATGTTTAGCAAAACTATTTTTTCATAAATTATCTGTATGTCCCAAAACTCGTATTTCATGTGGTTGAAATGCCTCAGTGCATCTTGTGCAATTTGATTTTTTGGTGGTTTTGATTTTTGATCTAATGGCCGTAAGTAGTCATTACTAATATGTAATAGTTACATTACAAAATATTAATTAACATATTAAAAGCATAACATTTGTGTCAAAATGATTTACTATCTCGTCATAAAAATTTTAACAACCATGGGCAAAATAAATTAACAATTTTTAAATTTGGTCGTCCATTCATATTACATGAATGTAAATTTTTTTATATAATAAAAATTATCTACACTATCCAACCGTTTTTTAAATTCAATGACTAATATTAAAATTAATTTATATAAAAATATGAGTCGGAGCAGCTGATGCTTGTTATACTCTTTATAAAATATATATACTCCGCCTGGATACTTATATATACGTATTGTTTTTATAATTTTATATCATATAATAAAAAGGAAAAAATGACTTTATACCAATATATCAATGTTCCATGTTTACATTATGGATGCAATTTAAGAGGAGTGATTAATTGGTCTCCAATAAGTGAAAATTAGTCTGTTTTTTTAGATAATCAGCTGTTAATAATATATTTTATTAAATATGGACCTCAGTACTTTAGAACGTCTTTTTTTCTTCCACCTGTTTTTGCCAACCCACAGTTGTTAAACCCCTAAACAAAAACAAAAAAAATCTCCTGGCAGCGCCACCCCGGCGGCGGCGGCAGATAGTCGGAAGAGGGGAGCAGGTGAGGCTCGGATTTCTGTTGCGCAGATTAATCGTGGTTACAATTGTGGGAAGATGATGTAGGTTGTGTACAAATTGAGAAAAAGTAGACGAGTATTCCCTTGATTTAGTCGAAAAATGGAACAAATTAAAGTCAACAACTCCATTGGGTCACTACTTGACATTCTGAATTGAGTTATTGTTCATGTTACATTTTGCTTCTCTTTACTGTTGTGCTGTTTTAAGTTCTCATTTCATTCATTATCTTATTTTAATCTGCCTTTCCTTTGAAGTCTGTGATGTTTTCAAGATGTGGGTTTTCTTAGTGCAGTGCTTGTGAATTATGTTTAAGAAGGCAAGTGAAGCCAAGTCCTTCTCACGTTTGTCTGGGGCTGATCGTAAGAAGCTCAAGAGAGCCATTAAAGAGAGGTTCGCGCAAGCATCTGATGCTGATGTCGACATCATCCTGCCTCCAAAGGTCGTGATACGTAATTCGATTAATCTGATTTTAGTGGTGGAATTGTAATTTACTTTTTTATTGATGTACTTTGTGGCATCTCCAAGTTCGTGGCACTTTTGGTTTTGTTAAATATTGAATTTGCGTATTGTCCTAGGCGGAGATCACTGTGTCGAAGTTACCTAATCGAGCCCTTGTATATGGTGTAGAAGGAGGCCATCCGATGATTTTTGATGTTGATGGCAGAGGAAAAAGAAATTTACCCTACAGGTTTTGTTCATTTGTACTCTACTTATTTTATATAACTTCTTTACAGGAGATCCCTTCGCAGTGGTGCAAAATTTCTGTGCATTGGTGCATATTTCTGATTATCCTGTCATTACACGGATTACGCCGTCCTTGTTAGATATTTATTACTTCCAGTAATTATTTTCTTGGATGTCGTAGTTTACACGCTTTGGGAGGTTCCTCACCTTCTTCCGGCATTCATCCTTAAGGGAGGCGAGGTGTCTCGGTTTGTTCTTGGAGGTGCAGATCTAATGTTCCCTGGTATTAGCATACCTCCTGAAGGTCTTCCTTCCTTTTTATCTGGTCAGCCATGGGCTGTGAAGGTTCCAGGCAATCTAGCTCCAATTGCAGTGAGTTCTTTGCATATAGATGCATGTTGTTTATTGTGAAATAAATATGTTTGGTTGAAAAGGCTACTGTCCTGAGCAGGTCGGAAGCACAGCGATGAGCAGTGCGGAAGCATTAAAAGCAGGTTTACGTGGAAAGGCTTTGCGAATCCTACATTACTACCATGATTCATTATGGTAAGCAAACTGAATCAAACAAGTTCTTGACATTAAGTTTTAGCTCCTTTTCTTTTCTTTTCTTTTTTAAAAAAAATAATTATGCAATTGTTCTGGAATTCTCGTCCAGGGAATCTGCGGAAAATCGCTATGTGCCAAATGCTGGATTTTTAGAAGATGTTGTGTTTGAGGATCCTTCCTTTGTAGCGGCTCCTGAGGAATCTGACTCATACACTCAAGAAACGTGTGCTTTAGAAGAGCAAGATGCTGAACATAATGTGCAACCAGATTTGGTGGGAGGTTCAGAACTCCAATCAGAGAATGATGATCAATTTCAAATTTCTGACAAGATTGAAGCATCTGAAGTGATGGAAGAAGTACTTAGTGGTCTAAGTATAGCAGATAGTGCTCCTGCTGGACCTTCTGATGAAAAAGAGTGGCATTCTCTATCCAGTGAGGAAATTGATGCTCTCTTGGATAAATGTCTTTTGCAAGCTTTACACAATTCGGTCGTGGAAAAAGACCTTCCCATTTCTGGAAGCACTCTTTGGTACTGATATTTTTTTTCTGTAATATGACTTCTATTATTTGAATTAAATTAAAAGTACACAGTTATGAATGGAGAGATGAAATAGTACCAGCAATAAATGCTTTGCAGGTCTGGCCATGTACTGCCATGTAGGCCTCCAGGTACCTCCCTAGACATCAAGAAATCATCACATAAGAAACTTGCTAAGTGGTTACTGTCGAAGTCATCTTCTGGGCTGGTTTGTGACAGAACTTCCTATGATTTTAATGTTTGAAGTTCAACTATATTCTGCCGCCAATAGAATTATACTTTTGCTAGAGTAATGAAGAATAATATATATTTTTGGCAGATTTCAGCAAAGGAAGACAAGCACAAAAAGGAAGTTATGCTATTATCCGTTAATCGATCCCACCCAGATTACACATCTTTTAAGCCAGAGAAACGAAAAAGTGAGAACACTGATCAGGTTTCAATTTCTTCAACTTTAGAGAATCGGCAATCAAAAGCTGTGCTTGAAGTGATAGAGATTTTCAAACCGACTACACATGTCAACCCAATATTCCAAGCTGTTGGAGAAGACACTGGAAAATACTATATTTCTTCGGAAGCATCTGACGTTGTGTTTAAGTATGTGGAGAAGAATAACTTGGTCAAACCTTCTGATAAAGCTATTGTGGTCTTAGATGCATACCTGTGTGATGCTCTCTACAAGGGAACTGTGAAAAAAGGTTCTTCCTATCCTACAGAAATTCACAAAAAGGACTTGGGAATCACCTTTTTGGGTCGAATGCAGGTGCATCAGAAAGTAACGAGAGGAAATGAATCTGCCTTGCGAAAGGGTGCAATTAAGCCTGTTCAGTTACTGACAGAACGAAGACAAGGAAATAAGAAGGTCACGAGATTCTCAGGCTTGGAATCATTTTTAATGGATGCAGAAGTTTTGGCCTCGGAATTGCAAAAGAAGTTTGCTTGCAGTACTTCTGTGACAGAACTCCCTGGTAATATTCACTTGATACTCTGCTACAAAACGTGAGGGATAAAAATACGCGCAATTTGAAAATCATTTTCCTTCAGTTCTTCGGTATAAGACCAAAAATGGATTTGTCTTTATATATAATCAGGAATTGGATCATAATGATTTTGCAGTTTCTTGTTGCTATTATTTTGTCCTAGGATAGTGCCATTAAAATGGGTGACATGCAGAGCTGCTTTCTTGTTTTCTAATTAATTCTTATTATCACAAGAGCCAACTGTGTGCGTGATTTTCCCTTTTTGTCAGCCAGCTTAGATTTTATCATATTAATGATGACACTGTATGTCTGACTATGTAACTACTTTCTTTTCTTTTTTTGTGCGGTTGGTTCGAGTGTCAAAATGATCACTTCAGTTCTCTCTGCTTGTGGTAACTGGTGACCCTTTTGGCTCAACTCATTCTGAAAAACATGCCAGCCTGAGTTGTCTGTATGAGTTCCAAATTTCATGATTTGTTGCCTCCGTTTTGGTTTAAAATCAGGGGTGTAATATTCCCACGTTTTTTGTTGCTTGTTGGACATTCTTATTTTTGAACACTGGCATAGTGTGAAATAACTTTGTTCATTATCGTGTATGGCATCAGAAATAGTCATGCAAGAAACATAATGCTTAGTTTATACCAATTGCTGATCGACTCAATGGTTAAAATATCAGGCTGTTACATGTAGATGCTTTATGTTGAAACAGCACTATGTAAGTTAGTGTCATTATTTTTTTCTAACTATAATAGTGATGTGCAGGTAAGAAGGGACAGTACGAAGTGTTGGTTCAGGGAGGCGTCATTGATGATCTTGCAAGACATCTGATTGATCACTATGGAGTTCCCAAGAGATACATTGAGGTGCTGGATAAAACCAAGAAATAAGAGCAAAAGCAAAAGCTAGATATCAAATATGATTTTTTTTTGCTTTGGTTAGTGTATGGACTGCATACAAAGAGTAGAAATACAAGTCTTACAGGATTCATGAAAGCATTCTGCATGTGGTTGCTGCTTCGACTCTATTTCTCATGTAGGATTTTCACATGTCAAGCTAGATATGTGCTTATGGCGATGATGGGTTTTGTTGCTCATGAATGCATTTTTGAGATGTTTTTTCTTTCAAGGATGAAACTTTCTTCTTTTCTGTAAGGATGAGAATATTTGTTACTTCGGAATGCCACTGCTACACTTGTGGCATGCGCTCTGCACGGACCTTGCTTATCATTTCTACTTAGTTCTACTATCTCGATTTTACTCTCCTATCCTAATATGTATTGCTGTATGTTCTTAGGTTAGGATTTGGATGTCTATCCACAAAATTTATGAAAATAATCTCCTAGGGAGCAGCAATACGTGAAAACTGCAGTATGACTAGACTGTTTACCGAAACTTAGCCTAGGATCAAGGTTTGCAGTATCGGATTTTGATATTATTTTGCCTGTTAGGTTAGCCTAGGTATTAGAGATTTTTCGATGACAACGCCAGCAATTATTTGGAAAAGTTGTGATGCTCATAAATTATTTATTATAAGATGAGGATAATTATTCTACAATTTTTTAACAGATGGACATAATATGGTCAATTTATATTATTAGTCACAAACACATATGTAATTAGACAATAAAGGTGAACTAAAACAAGAGGTGGAGAAGCTAATGGGTTTGGCTACAGGTAATACTAAAAACAGGCTTGAGAAGCTTAAACAATCAAGGGGCTGGGCAATGGGTAAAGTAAATAGATTCAAGAAGAGAGATTTTATGGGGTGAAGAATCTGCGTGAGGTATTTTTCACAGCCAAAGGATTATTTCTTGTTGAAAAAATTACCGAAAATCGACAATACATCCAAAGCTGGTTCTAGCCGGGGAAACCGAAATCCGGCCGATATCCAGTAGATATTGCAAACCGAGGACACCAGCCGATGGTCCTGGAGTCAAGTGGCCGGCACGCGCCTCTATAACTTATATGCCATGCATGATCTTGCCTAGCAAGGCAAAACCAAAATATATGGTGAATGCTCAATTGAACTATGAGACCAGGAATTGGGTTCTCTGTATTAATTGTTGATGCTCTAACGGTGCCGATAACTACTTGAGAGAATCGAATTCAGACTAGCCTCAAATGTGAATGCTTGTCTGAAACAATTTGATTCCTGGCAAAGGTGGCAAGTAACTTGTCCGAGGGAGTTGGATATTCTCCGAGATATCCAACGCTCTCTTTGTCCGCCCATGCCGCCACTTGATCTGTTTGTTTCATAGTCTGATGTAATAGCTTCAACTGTCTTAGCCATGGATGCCTGCTAATCATAGAAGCTTGTCCACATGCTTCTTCATCGACCACCTTTTATCTCTTTTTTCCCCTTCCCCAAGACCCAAATTTTTTCTTTGTTGCTTAGCCAATAACTATGTATTAGAATTGTTGTGCCAACATGCAATCAAAGGACCACCCCACCGAGTGATAAAGATGCTTTCTTGGCGTACAAAAAGTTTGCATTCTAGTTTTGAGCTCTATTACTCAAGTATATGTACTTGTTAAAACATCAGCCGTAGAAGTGCCTTGTTTGCTCATGTTAACATCAATTGCATTATCCTTGACATGAATCAATCGTTTTGATAAATGGTGTTGGGGTTTATGGCGAGGGAGAAAACTTGGACGGTTGATATAAAGGGATGAAATAAAGATGATGTTCTCTCTTTATGAATGGTATTGGTTGGTGGGATGGCTCGAAACGTGACTTTTGATCTTTTCGATAATCCTTAAAACAAAAAATTGGTCCATGAACTTCTCTTGCTTGGGAAAATTTAATAAAAATGGTCCAGAATTGATTAAAAATACAGTCCTTGGGCCATCCAAATATATAATCAAATTTACTTGTGGTGAGGAAACTGTTAGGGCTTTGATTCCGGAAAAATAAGTTTATTATTAGGAGTTTTTGAATATGATTGTAATTTAACAAGTCTAGGGTCTATTTAAAACCCAAATGTTTCAGTTAAAATATATTAGAAAAGGCCTTTACTCAAGTTTTTAACCCTTAAATAGACCTTTATTGAAATGTTGTATTACAACTTTACTTAGACACTCTTCACAATATAAAGTTTTTTTAAACTAATGCCCTAATAAGCTTATTTATTACCTACTGAAGTTCTCTATCTTGAATATGACAAACTATCGTTTTTCTTTGATGTCAAAAAAATTCGTTTGACATAAATTCATTTTTCTTGAAAATTCAGGCTAGCTTCATTTGACTTCATGACAAGCTTCAAATCAAGTTTTGTCGAATAGAACATCGAGCCAAATAAATCTTGATTGAGCTTGAACAATCCTAATGGAGAGGATTCTGTAAAGAACAATTTATGTTTTTGTCAAATTAACGTTTGAATTAACTAGATAAAATTTTACTCCTCAAATATTGAAAGACCACCCAAAAAATGGTACGAGGAATAGCTAATATAGCAAATATCATCAACATGTAAATCTAGCCATCCCTATAGATCAATAACTGTATTTTTTATTAACTTATATAAAACTTGCCCTAATCATTCAACCTCATTAAATATAGTTTACACAGAGAAAGGAGTATTAGTTGTTGATGACGATACTAATTTTTTCCAAAACAATATTAGTTACTTCATTTCGGCATTTGAAAAACCCAAAAGTGGTACACAAAATAACTTTCGAAGTTAAGATGAGATGCTATTAATCATTTAATATTTATGAAATACGATAAAATCACTACAAGGGAAAAGGCTACCAACTATTAATTGCATGGAAATATTTGATTTTTTTTGAAAATTCTGTAATCTTTTTGGAGAGTTATTTTTATTTTTTATAATCATATGGTACAAAATATTTTTCCTTAGAACAAATGAACTCTGCATAAAATGCAAAATAACCCCAAAAGAAAAAAGAAATGAAAACTGAAGTTACTCTACTGTTCCACAGAATATAATGTATTCTTCTTGGCATATTACCTCAAGAGGTGCAAGTAATAGTCTACTAGATCAAGGAATTTATGCTTAAGAAGTATAATACAGAAAAAGATGCCAACTCAAAAGACCATAGATCATCATATGTTATTCATATCAAAATCATTTAAACCTTTTTTGTCATCTAAAATATGTTGTTTTTAGTGTTCCATATATATATACAAATTGGTGCAAAGTAATTCACTATATAATCCCCTCCCTCCCTCTTCTACCACTTTCTCAAATCACACCAAATTCCTGTTTTGTTTTTAGATTCTTCTCCATGTATCATACTTGTAGCAGTTCTCCCCATACAATCGTCCAACAAGTTGATAAATTCCAAGTTAATCAGTTTCTCTGTTTCCTCTGTTTTGCTCTTATGAATTTTTTACCACTTCAAACAATATATTTTAGATGAGCTAAATTTCTTTTCTACTTCAATAAAAAGAAATACCATCAATCCATCTTTCCAAGTTTGCTCTGCATTGTCCAGGGCAATTCATAGTGTGAAGAAAAGACAGGATGGCTGGAAATGAGTGGATTAATGGCTACTTGGAGGCAATTCTGGATGCCGGCGCCGGCAAACTGGACGGAAAAAAGGGAAGCATGGTTACGAGAAATGGTTTCCAATACAGTCCCACCTGCAAATATTTTGTTGAGGAGGTGGTGAATGGCTTCGACGAGTCTGATCTTCATAGAACTTGGATCAAGGTAACAAACTTTATACACATACATTGCTCTTCACATGCGTGAATTAAGAGATTGTATGTAGTTAGACATAATGATGAATCAAGTTTTCTGGGTTCTTTTTGAAACCATAGATGATGCTTATAAGTTGCAATAACAGCACCACACATTGGCAAAGTAGAGTCTAAATTATGGTCTGGTGGTAACCAGAGTTGGCGTTGTTGGGATTGTCCACCATTAAACAGAAAATTCAAGATTTTAAAGATGCCGTGGAATCTATTGATTTGTTACATATATGCTTCTCGTCCATTTTCTTCGGCTAAAAGTCCCCAGCTCCACTGATAATTGTTTACTTGGTATAGTCTCCTTCATAGCTCAAATCTACTACTGTTTTCTTCCCTACAATAGTCCTATGTTTTGCAATTTTATTCCTAACGGATGATGGGCACTTTTTCCTGAGAACAAGGAAAACCCCGTGCTCAGCACCGAAAGAGTGGAAAAGAAAAGAAAGAAATGTTTGGGTTGATTTGATGAATGATGAATGGTGTAATATATGGTATGAAAAAAGCAGGTGATTGCAACCAGGAACACTCGTGAACGCAATAACAGGCTCGAGAATATGTGCTGGAGAATTTGGCATCTCACCCGCAAAAGAAACAGGTAAACCGCACTTCTATACTTTAAAATATCGTACTGATCGCTTGGAAAAATATCATACTGCTTAGTTTATTAGATTTCGCATTTAACTAGATTTTAAAATTATAAACTAAATAATTTATTAAATGTTTAAAAATTTCTGATTAATATTTAATTAAATAAAGGTTATAATACCTGGTTTATCCAAATCTATTCTTATAGAAAGCCTAAACCCCTCATCTCTCAACAGCATTGGCGGTGACTGTGCCAATCCAAATCTGGCCATAGGAGGCCATGTCTAACCGCCCACTGACCACACTCAGTTGCGGGGTGGCCAAACATGGCCAGCCACAACCGGATATGGTAATGCAGCTACATAGTTTGACCTACATGGGTACAAATCTAATCTAATCGCTACGGCTGAGTACCTAGTCATCCCCTAACCAGATCTGGCTAGGGATCGACCATGTCTTGGCCGTTAGCTGGACTTGTCGTGGCCGACAGCGGCCAAATTTGCTAAGAAATTTTTATGCAATAGAAACAGTTTGTCGTAGTTGGATTTGGCTCCTGGCAGCCACGTCTAATAGCAGCGAGGTGGACTTAGCCGGTCGCGACCAGATGTACCTACACCTTGCCTTTAAAAAGAAAAATTGGTCAGCTATGGCCAGCAAGCCAGCTTGACCATTGCCAATATCGATGACTGGCCGCTGGGCTGAATGAAGGTCGGTTGAGAGGCGAGCTAGCTTGTGTTTTTCGTCAAATCGAGCGTCCTTGTGATTAGACGACCCGTATTAGAGTTAAAGGCAGAAAATTTTTTCTAGCTCTTGTTGAGAAAAGTGTAAATTTTGCAAGGCTTACTCGTGGACAATAACTAGCGTTTTTTTTGAGCTTTATACTACGATGGTCACCTCTATTGGCCTTTTTTTAATTGTTTCAATTACTTACGAAATGTTTTCTTTTCTGTAATTCTCTTTAGTTTCATTGGGGCGTATGAAGTGTGCCTGTTCTAATGCCTTATTTAAGTGCGGGGCAGACTTCTTTTCCCAAAATACCTAGTCACTTTAGAAGACATCGCCTTCTATGTATCTATTGATCTCCATATATGATTCACTTCCAGTGTGGCAAAAGGCCATTTTTCTGTTAGTGGATGTTATGTTCTAACAACTTTTAAAAAATCTATGGTTTATTTGTAATAGTTTGGCAGCATTAAAATGAAAAAAATGCACAAATAATAAATCAAATAAAAGATTTTCAACATTTATGCGTCTAGTTTCTTCATTGATAGATAGCATGGGAGGACGCACAGCGGCTGGCAAAGCGGCGGATGGAGCGGGAGCAAGGCCGCAATGATGCGGCGGAGGACTTGTCGGAGCTATCAGAAGGGGAGAGGGAGAAGGGGGATGGTACACAGGCTAAAGATGGCTTCGCAAGAGTCAATTCTGATATGCAAATTTGGCCTGGTGAAGACAACACCAAACGAGTCTACATTGTTCTCATCAGGTAATGTAAATGTGTACATGGTATGGCTATGGCCCCCAACTATAAGGAGGAACAAATTTGTGTTTTTCACAGTTTGCATGGGCTGGTCCGGGGTGACAACATGGAGCTGGGCAGGGATTCTGACACCGGCGGACAGGTAAAATTCTTATTCTCTGAGTTAAAAGTGACAACCAATACGTCTGTAAGACCTAATTCAACATAATCAAATAATCTTTCATTAAATATTATAAGTGGCAATTTTTAAATGTTACTAATAAATGAGAGTTATTATCCATGCATATCTAGTTAATGATTGGGACCTTAAACTTCATGAACAAAATTTGATTAATCAAGTTAGAGGAGGAGTAGCACAAGTATGGCTCCCATCAGAGGTTCAAACTCTTGGTGAGATCTTGCCACCAATCAAAATCCTGGAAAATCCCTCATTTAAGGGATTCATGGTGATTTCTCCTCTAATTCTAGACTTTTGGAAAATTGGAATGGTGGAGAGATGTCGCGATATCTCATCCATGGAGACCTCGTGCATGGAAATTCTTTGTCGGTCTACCGTAGAAGTTGTGCTTTTTAGCTTTACATCTTGACTTTGCCCTCTAGGGGAAAAAATAGCTATACTGTAGGTGTCATTTTAAATTATAATATATAAGATCTTTACTTAGTTTTTTATTCAATATTATTGAGGTAATATTTGATAGATTATAGGGACGTACTTATAAATTTTTAACTTAGGTAAACTACTTTTAAAAGACAATATGACCTTACAGAAAGTAACTAAACAATCTGGTTTACATTGAATGGTGGACATTTGGTAGGCTGGCCCATTGGTCGAGAAAAATATTTTGAGGATAAAAATTCCCAAGGTAGATAAATTATACAATCCTAAATTAATCTTATATATAGGGTTATTTAAAGCTTAATTAAATTTGATTTGGTTCAATACGCAACTCGTATAAAACCAAACTCAACGCTTAATTTAATATTAAACGAGTGGGGCCTAGGGTTAAGTTTAACTCGATTTGAAGCTCGATACTTTATATAAGAAATAAGATTTTTTTATTCTATTCGTCTTAAATATTTTCATATAAATATAACTAAATTATAAAATAGTATTATATGATATCAAATTTAAATAAATTTATATATAATTAAATTATCTTTTATACATAATTATGTTAAAATTGAGATATTTTAATTATATATTAAATTTAGTATGAATTATACGAAAAAATAACATCAATAAATACAAATCAAGGTAACTTGAACTTGGTTTAAACTCGAATTGACTCGTGTACTATTCGTTTGACTCGTACTCGAAATCAAATGCGCTAAGTTTAAGTTGACTAAAACTAGACTCGACTTGCTTGATAAACACCTCCACTTACGTACAATAGATAACATAAGCCCAAAAAATTGTGCTGAATTACTGTTTTACCACTATTAGTGTAGCCTTGTTTCCCCATTAAGCGTAACTTATTATTTGCAAGAAAATGGGTTGTATGATTCTATCCCGAACACCCATATAGCTAATCATTAGACCGTGTATAAGTTTCCAAGCTATAGCTAAGGGATGGTGAGTTGTGATCAGGTGAAATATGTGGTGGAGCTAGCGAAAGCCCTGGCGGCCAGCAAAGGAGTGTACAGAGTGGATCTTCTCACTCGCCAAATCTCGTCCCCTGAGGTCGATTGGAGCTACGGCGAGCCCACTGAGATGTTGGCCTGCTATCCGGCCGCCGCTGGCCACAGTTCCGGCGCCTACATCATCAGACTTCCCTGCGGACCCTCTGACAAGTAATATCTCCATTCCTACTTGTCAACATTAGACCTAATTAATCAACCTAATATCTTTGGGAGAAGGCCTATTGCCTCTAATATACTAGTTTTAAATATTTTATTGGTGAAATATTGGATTTGTAGGCACATTAAATACCAATTAAAATATAATAATTTTATAATAAAAATTTAATTTTTATAAAAAATTTGTACTAAAAAACCATGTCTCAATAAAATAATAAAAAATTTTAAATTATATTCGATTTGAAGACGGTACAAGAGATGCCATGTATAATTAAATAATATAATATAGTATTTAAAACTATTGCTGATATATTTGAATATGAGCAATATGAGGATTTAGTCATTCGACTAGATTATATTGGTGTATTGTTTGTGACTTGAACAAAATTATCCTTATCAATCAGCTATTTTTGTAATATAAGTGCTCATATTAAATATAACCGGTAAGAAGAGTGTCAGCTGTTATACAAGAGAGTCGGCTACAAAAGTGTCACTATTGCTTATACTAATTATTAATCTTAATCACGTCATTATGTTTTCTATGCTCTCGATTATTAATTATATTCTTACATGGCATCGGTACTTTACTACCAGGTACATAGCCAAGGAGTCACTGTGGCCATACATACCCGAATTCGTAGACAGGGCACTGACCCACATAGTGGACATGGCCCGGGCACTCGCCGACGAAGTCGATGGCGTCGGCGGAAAGCCAGCGTGGCCGTACGTGATACACGGCCACTACGCCGATGCCGGCGAGGTGGCCGCCCGCCTGGCCGGGGCCCTCAATGTGCCCATGGTGCTAACAGGTCACTCACTAGGGAGGAACAAGTTTGAGCAGCTGCTCAAGCAGGGAGGCTGTCAAGGGATGACATCAACGCCACTTACAACATAATGAGGAGGATTGAGGCAGAGGAGGTGGGGTTGGATGCTGCTGAAATGGTCGTGACTAGCACTGGGCAAGAGATTGAAGAGCAATGGGGGCTTTATGATGGCTTTGATGTTAAGCTTGAGAGGAAGCTCAGGGTTAGAAGGAGAAGAGGTGTGAGCTGCCTTGGCAGATACATGCCAAGGATGGTGGTAAGTTTAGCATAATATATACTTCTTTGTTTATTCAAGGCTTTGAAAACTTACAATTGCTCATATCATGCATGTGTGTTCTGATAGGTGATTCCACCAGGGATGGACTTTAGCTATGTCTCTGCCCAAGAGAACCCAGAAATTGATGGGGATTTGAAAGCTTTGATTGGGTCAGACAGGAATAACACGAAGAGGAATTTGCCTCCTATATGGTCTGAGGTTGTACATTAAGATGACTTCTATGGTTTGTATCATGCATTCACTGCTGCAAACTAACACCGATGGTATATTGAACATGAACAGATAATGAGGTTTTTCACAAATCCTCACAAGCCCATGATACTTGCACTATCAAGGCCAGACCCAAAAAAGAATGTCACTACACTGCTCATGGCATTTGGAGAATGTCATCCTCTTCGTGAACTTGCAAATTTGGTGAGCTAAAATTCGTACCCAGTACTGGGTTACGTTCCGAACGCAGAAATGTATATATGAATGCATTCTTACCCATGCATTGGCCATTGCAGACGCTGATTCTTGGAAACAGAGATGATATAGAGGAGATGTCGACGGGCAGCTCCACCGTTCTAACAGCAGTTTTGAAGATGATTGACAAATATGATCTATACGGCCAAGTCGCTTATCCTAAACACCATAAGCAGTGTGAGGTTCCCGAAATCTACCGACTCGCCGCCAAAACCAAGGTATGTGATGCATCCAATGTCTACAGTACTCAATATGTTTGCTAGCTTTAGCTAATCTTCGCCATTGTGGAGATTCCTGTAGGGAGTCTTCATCAATCCAGCTCTTGTTGAACCCTTTGGCCTCACCTTAATAGAGGTGAAAACACATCAATTTTATACGTCATAACATTGTTGTAAGTTACATATTTTTGTGGATACACTTGGGATATGATGCATGCAATTGCAGGCTGCTGCCTATGGTTTACCCACTGTTGCAACCAAGAATGGTGGACCAGTAGACATACACAAGGTGCGTTCCCTAGTTTTAAATTCCGATCTACTCAGTGTTATGGTGTGTACTCTGTTTGAATTTGGTTGGGTTTTATTCGGTTTTTTAATTTGCTTTTCCCCCCCAAAGCACTGATATGTTTTTGGCTAAAAACAACAGTATTTTAACATTTGTTTATTAAAATAACAAGATGTCGAGACGCCGGTGAATTGTTTATCACTATCTGTCTACTGATCTGATTAATAAAAAAAGAACTCAATATCAGCCTTTCATTATAATTAAGAGATTTAATCAATTAAAATATTAAAAAAATAATAAATATAAAAAATAATAAAGTAAATTATTATATTATATCTTCTTATTTAATTAGACCCTATTTTTAAAGTTAATTAGAATTTATATTTAAAATATTATATTATTATACTATATGATACTTATTCAATTAGAGTTTAACTATAAATTAAAATTTGTATCACGTATAATTCGCAAATGGACTGACACTTGCCTAGCTACTATATGAATCAAGACCTTATCCATAGCTATAAATATGTTACACAGGCACTTAACAACGGATTGCTCATAGACCCACATGACCAAAAGGAAATAGCAGATGCACTGCTCAAGCTTTTAGCCGATAAATCAATGTGGGTAGAGTGCAGAAAGAATGGCATCAAAAACATCCACAGATTCTCATGGCCGGAGCATTGCCGGAACTACCTATCCCAGGTCGAGCATTGCCGGAGGCGTCACCCTACCTCCAAGCTAGAGATCGGACCCTCCTTGGAAGAACCCATGAGCGACTCATTAAGAGATGTTGAGGATCTATCGATCAAGCTGTCCCTCGACCTTGACATGAAGATCAACGGCGAGCTCGACGACACCGGCCGGCAAAAGGCCGTCGTCGACGCCCTCTCTCATCGTCGTTACCGCATCGAACACCCCCCATTATTGGCAATGGAAGCACCTCCGACTTCTCGCCATGCCGGCGGCTTAGGCTGTTTGTAGTAGCCGCCGATTGCTATAATGCCAATGGCGGGTTTGATGGGGGCTCAAGGATGTGCTTGAGAGAGTGTTTGCAGTCGGTAAGCAAGGACCAGTTGGGCATGCTGGATTCGTCTTCTCAACGGGGTCTAGCATAGATGAAACAATGGAGGTTTTGAGGTTTTGCCAAGTTGCACCAGAG
Source organism: Piper betle (assembly GCA_033002965.1). Lineage (NCBI taxonomy): Eukaryota > Viridiplantae > Streptophyta > Magnoliopsida > Piperales > Piperaceae > Piper > Piper betle. The sequence continues at coordinate 11,833 of JAURVB010001792.1, read as the reverse complement.
GAGTTTGACGTGCTGATATGCAACAGTGGGAGTGAGATGTACTATCCATGGAAGGACATGGTATCAGATGCAGAGTATGGAGCTCATATTGAGTATAAATGGCCAGGTGAGAATGTGAAATTTGTAATACCCAGGATATCAAAGATTGAAGGTGGCGAAGAGAATGATGTTGAAGAGGTTGATCGCTTAAGGTGCTATGCTTATTCTGTAATACCTGGAGCAAAGGTACCAAAAAACGTATGGTTTTATATCTGAAAATTTCACCTTTGTTTTTCAAATTCCATAATTTGCATGACATATTTGGATAGGCTAGAAAGGTTGATGAATTTCGGCAAAGACTTAGAATGAGGGATTTCGGTGCAATGTTGTGTATGTGCGGGCAGCAACACGGTTGAATGTGATTCCCCCGTTTGCATCCAGAGCACAAGCTCTCAGGTTCACATGTTCTAAACCCAACCTATATCATCCATTTTAGCACAGCCTAGACCATAGTATTAGCTACTATCTAAATGTTATATGTTATTGCTTATAGTCTTATATATGTTAATATGTTGGATTACCAGGTACTTGTCCATACGTTGGGGGCTAAGCATAGAGCGCATGACTTTGTTTGTGGGGAGAAAGGTGACACTGACCATGAAGAATTGTGCGCGGGTCTCCTAAAGACGGTGCAGCTCAAAGGGTTGGTGTCTGTGGGAAGTGAGAGTTTGATGCGTGGAGAAGATGGGTATAAGAGTGAAGATGCAGTGCCCAGTTTTAATCCCAATATGGAACAAGTGGAGGGTGGTTTTAGCGAAGAAGATGTGTTGCTAGCTTTGAGAAAGCTTGGAGTTGATTAGCAACATTTCTTTTATTGAGCCCCAAGATAAGGGGGTAAGTTCCAGTGCTACCACTCTTTAAAGAAGTGGAGTGCTTTGTTATCAAGTGCTTAATTAACATGCAAAATTATGTTATAATAAGGTTTTTTTGTTCTCTCTCTACAGTTCAATATAAAATTTTAGTTTTTTGTCCACATTTCAAAAAAATGTAGCGGAGAAAATTGGTAATTGTGTCTGTCTTCTGCATGTCAATCTTTAAAGTGCAGAAAAAACTTATATTTATTTATATATTTCAAAATTTTAAAAGGTGAGCACTCCACGTAAAAAAATGTAGAAATATTTTCTATTCCACATTTCTCCACGTTTTAAGATTCATGAATATTTCTTTAGGTGGAAAAAAATTAGAAAATTAATACATACCTATCTTTAAATATTTTCAAATGCAAAAAAAAAATGGTTAAAATAAGTATAGCGAAGACATGGAGAAAAGTCATTTTTTCTGCAATGGTTAGGCATAAACCCATGTGGATATTGATGGTAAGAAAGAAGTTATTACCTAATATAAATTAAATTACGTGAAGAAGATATAAGAAGTTACAGGGCATTTAGTTGCGCTGGTTTGGGCCTCTTTGTTAGAAAAATATAAAATTGTAAAAATAACAACTAATGAATGTGTTGGAAAAATAAAAAGTTATTCAGGAACTCTTTAAAAACCTTCACAAGACTTTAGAAAATGAAAAAAGAAAGTTGATCCCTTTTCATTTTTTGTCAAACGAACTCTTTTCATGGCTATAAGGTTAAAACTGCCTTAAAGTGGTTAACATCCACTTGCCTTCTTCCAGTTATTGTTGTATATATAGATTTAGAATTGTAACAAATAAATACTAAAACTATCTGTTTGAATGGTGAATTTGATGAATAAATTTATATGCAACAACTAAATGAGTTTGTTATTAGTGGTCATGAAAGTAATATTTGTAAACTTAACCCTCTATTTATGGCCTCAAGCAGGCATCCAAATAGTGAAATGAAGTTCCACAATGTTATTATTTCATGTGGCCTCACTACTAATCCAAATGATCGTTGTGTGCCCATGAAATGCTCAATTAGTTGTTTTGCAATTCTTTATATATATATATATATATATATATATGTATATGTATATGGCATTTTAATAGTTGGAAACAATATAGAGTATCTTCTTTATGTGAAAAATCCCTTTCATTTTGACGCGAGGATATGAATGAAACTGAAATTATACTAAGTGTTTTGACTCCACGAGAGAAACAAAATTAAATTAACCAAAGTTCTATAATCTAATGTTATTGGCAGTTTTATTTATATCATGATTCGTGCTGTGTATACGGCTTGGTATTACCTATAATGTCGGAGTGTGAGTCGATATCAAGCCAAGACCTTCACATTAAAAAACTGTTTTTAGGACACTTTGATGCGTCAAATGCGCTCAACATTATTCGCTCACTTAAAGAGGAGATGATTAGTAACTAGCTAGTTGGACAGACATTGTCTGAGCTAATAATTTTGATTAATATAAATTAATCAATTTTGGATATATTTTCTTGTGAAATATTAGAGGTGTCGTTTTATAGACAAGCAATAATCATACTTGTGCCACATGATCCACCATGGAAGTAGAATTTATTGTCTTTACAAATTCAACCCAAGACACTATTTGGTTAAGGAGATTTTGACTTCTTCATAACCCCAATTCCACTTCAAAACAAAACATGTTGATATCAAATTCAATTTCATTGTAGACAAGAGTGCAATAGAATGATCTCTAACCACCTTTTTACAAATTAGGTGATCACAAACCTACTCACTAAGCCAACACCAATTGATTTTTATGTATCCCATGTTAGAACAATATATTACACATATCGTTGTCTCCTTCAAAAATCATTAAAGTTTGATTTCACTTCAATGTTGTGCATAAGCTAAATAAATCAAATTCATAGTATGTCAGTTTGGGACGAATGACTCTTTCTCACCGATAATTATTCGTCTCTACTGTTTATATAACACTACACATGAAAATTTGAGTTCGACAATTTTATGTCCCTTGATATTTGATCAAGATTAGAGCTTCTTCTTAAATGGTCGACATGGTGCTCGACTACCATATAACCCGAAATATAGCTAGATATGAAAGTTAAATAATCATATTATTTGTGATTTTGCAAATTGTGGCAGGGCAATCGCCTGAGTGATAATATGACCGAAATTTGTATAGTGCGGATAAAGAACATATACTCTATGTGCAATATTTTAAGTAAATATTTATTCATCATAACAAGTCATTCATACTATGTATAATATTATTACTATGAAGATAAGAGAGAATGATCCGTCCCAACTTCTCCAATGATTGAGATCCCTCCTAAGAAATGCTTTCTTGTACCCATGAAGACTTTCGATTATATTATGAGATGATACAATAATATCACCTTCTTTAGTATGTTACCCAAAGCTATGATAAGATTTAGCAAAAAAGTATACATCTAAGATCGTACTTATTTTGCACATCAAAAGAAATGTAAGTGCAAAAGGACGACAATTATGATTGTATCCTCGGATCCATTATTTCAGTTTAGTGACAAAGTGATGCGGATGCATGTAGTGAATTAAATTATTTTTAAGGGACATGTTATATTCTCTTTTGGTCCACGGAAATGTTGTCAATGGGTCTAGGTACACAAGGTACTGGACTCAAGTCGAGAATATTGGGTTCAGGTCTAGCCTTATTGGCTTTGGGTCTAGGAGTTTAGGTTTTAGTAGTACCCATTCCATATTGGCACTAGGTTCGGTCTTAAAGGACCTTATCCTATAAGGTCCCGAACTAGAAAATATTCAATATGAATTTTTCTTTATATAATATTAAAATATGTAAAAATATTGACTAAAATATATTATAGTTTAATTATAAAGAAAAATAATTATCATAAGATATTTAAATTGTTGTGTATTTTATGTAAATATATAATATAATATATTTATTATCGACTCGGGTAATGTTTGGTTCAAGGTTTATTTAATTAGGTTCAAGTCTAAGTTAAAGAAATATATATATTCGGAGTTTGAATCAAATCAATATCTGGACGGGTTTGAGTCTTGTAGAATCCAGATCGACCTGACCTATGCCAACATCAATGAAGGGTGCATCATTTACATATCTATACTAGGTGTTAGTAAGAGCTCGGCCATTAGTACTTATGAGGTCATTATTTAGTGCCATACTAAATAATAGTAACAAACTTAATGACTGGCTTGTAAGGTTCATTTCGTCAAGTCAAATATAAGTTAATAAATATATCGAATGACTCTAATATAGATCTTTACTCATAGTCCATACTGACTGATCTTGCTATCATGGTAGGTGATCATTTAATGTCTGGACTAGTGTAACCTTAAAGATCGTCATATCTTTACTCATGTCTTTAAAAAATTAATCAATTCTTCAAACGATCATTTATATGGCCTTAGTGGTATTAAATGTGCATAACTTAAGATCTCATAGTTACCTATCAAAAATTTCATTGAACTCCTAAGCCTTATGCCTAATTTTAATCGACGTGGACATACCCCATCATCCAACGTAGTCATGGATTAGTTTTGATACCACCTATAATGACCTAACTCAATTAATATAAATTAATGATTTTAGTCATCTCTTTAAAAATTAGTTAAATAAATTGTAAGATTATAAGCACATCCCTAGTAATATATTGAATTATCTTAATAGGTTTTGAATGCGGGATTAATTGAATCCTAATTTTGGTTAGGATAAATTCTAAGAGAGTTAATTTTATTTTACTTCTATTTGACTCTATTAAGTACAATCTTAGTTTTATTTCACTATTATTTATATAGTTGGTTTTTATTTGATTATTAATTATATAGTTGGTTATCATTTGACAATTAATTATATAGTAAGTTGTGCTTAACTCTATTAAATATAAAGTTAGTGTAACACCCCGATTATGGTTCACATAAGAACTGAATCAGAAATGTTATGATCGAGTCGAGTGATGTTTAAAGTTGTCAGTAAGTACGACTCGATCGATAAAATAAATCTTAACAACCCTCTTGGTGTAATGAAAATGGAAGACATTATTAAGTAAACATTAAAATACATCAAATATATAGTAAAAGTATAAAACAAATAAATGTGCTGAGCTGAAGTGTGTATAACAGTTTATCTATCCTCCCACCAAAGTCAACGCAGGATTTGCAAGACTTACATATATTATATGAAAACCATGAGTAACTGAATATTACTGGTCCCAAAAATAACTAATACAAACTAGCAAACTGGGTATTCCATTACCCATAGAAAACTTATGAAATTTCAAAATAGCCTCACACTGGGCAGTAAGCAAACATACTTAAGCATATTGTCAGTCTCGCTATGCACGTGCTCATAATCGTATTCATTAACATACATACAACGCTCATGCCTCACACCTTCCATATCACCTGCCTCAGTTCTCGAGTGGCAAAGAATCAGTTAAGTTAGTGCCATATATTCCAAAAATGGGCTGCATTACACAGTACCATCATACACTGGACTACCTGATGGTTTGAAGGAGTACTAGTGTGATTCATACAATACTCCATACTGCTCACTATCTTATTTGTGAATTCCGTAAAAATAGGCTTAAGATAAGTTAGAGCATATATCAAAAATATCTCGAGCTTAAGTTCGAAAACCAATAAGGGATCACATCCTTGTAGCTTTATTAAATATGCGTAAAGAACACGGCTAAATGGCCCGACCAGACAACATTTTACACCTCAATATACACTGATAACTTATGATTTGATCATCTCATTAGAGGGCATATCTCAGCTACTATAACATGCTCATACGGCCATTTGGGCCCATACTCATAATCTGAAAACTAGTCTAGCTTGAGCTTACTCCAATTGATTCGAGACTGCTTGGACCAAACTAGTAATTGGGTAAAACCCTAATCTAAAAATGGGGTTTTACAGTTAGTTTTGTTTAACTCTATGACGAAAGGACCACATCATTCAATTAGCCTCTATGTAAATATATAAAATAATATACTTATTATCGACTCGGGTTTTGTTTGGTTCAAGGTTTATTTAATCAGGTTCAAGTCTAAGTTAAAGAAATATATATTCGGAGTTTGATTCAAATCAATATCGGGTCGAGTTTGAGTCTTGTAGAATCCAGATAGACCCGACCTATGGCAACATCAATGAAGGGCACATCATTTACATATCCATACAAAGTGTATAGCTTGTGTAAGAGCTCGATCCAATTAGTACAAACTTATCAACTTAATCATTTTGTCAAAAATAATTAATAAAATTGAAGACTCTAAACAGATCTTTACTAATATACTGTATCTTGCTTTAGTAGGTATCGAATGTGGAAGTAACATTTAAGATCTCATAGTTTATGTGTCTCAAAAACTTTCATTTTGAAACTCATTCATAGGCCTTATGCCTAATTTTAATCGACGTGGACATACCCCATCATCCAACGTAGTCGTGGATTAGTTTTGATACCACTTATAATGACCCAACTCAATTAATATAAATTAATGAATTTAGTCATCTCTTTAAAAATTGGTTAAATAAATTAAAGATTATAAGCATATCCCTATTAATATATTGAATTATCTTAATAGGTTTTAAATGCGGGATTAATTGAATCCTAATTTTGGTTGGGATAAATTTTAAGAGAATTAATTTTATGTTACTTATATTTAACTCTATTAAGTACCATCTTAGTTTTATTTGACTATTAATTATATAGTTGGTTTTTATTTAACTATTAATTATATAATTGGTTTTTATTTGACTATTAATTATATAGTTGGTTTTGCTTAACTCTATTAAATATAAAGTTTGTTTTGTTTGACTCTATGACGTAAGTACCACATCATTCAATTGGCCAAGTACCTATGTAAATATATAATATAGTATATTTATTATCAACTTGGATTTTGTTTGGTTTAAGGTTTATTGAATCATGTTCAAGTCTAAGTTAAAAAATATATATCAGGAGTTTTATTCAAATCAATATCGGGTCGGGTTTGAGTCTTGTAAAATCCAGATTGACCTGACCTATCGGCAATATCAATGAAGGGTGCGTCATTTACATATCTATACTAGGTGTATAGCTTGTGTAAGAGCTCGGTCCAATTAGTCCAAACCTTATGAGGTTTATCATTTCGTCAAAAAAAATAATAAAATTGAAGACTCTAAACAAATCTTCACTAATATACTGTATCTTGCTTCGGTAGGTATCGAATGTGGAAGTAACATTTAAATCTCAAATTTTACCGGTCTTAAGGAAATTTCATTCTTGAAACTGATTTATATGGCCTTATGCTTAATCTTAATTGACGTGGACATACCCCATCATCCAACGTAGTCCCTATATTAGATTTGATACTACTTATTATGGCACAACTCAATTAATATAAGTTAAAGAATTTAGTCATCTATTTAAAAATTAGTTAAATAAATTAAAGATTATAAGCACATCCCTATTAATATATTGAATTATCTTAAAGGGTTTTGAATGCGAGATTAATTGAATCCTAATTTTGGTTAGGATGAATTCTAAGAGAGTTACATTTTATTTTACATATATTTGACCCTATTAAGTACAATCTTAGTTTTATTTGACTATTAATTATATAGTTGGTTTTTATTTGACTATTTATTATAAAGTTGGTTTTGCTTAACTTTATTAAATATAAAGTTAGTTTTGTTTGACTCTATGACTAGGGCTGCTAAACGAGCGAGCGAGTCGAGCTCAACTTGTATTCGAACTCAGCTCGAATAGTTCAAAACCCGTTCGAACTCGACTAGAGATCGAACGACTTTTGAACATACATGCTCGAGTTCGACTCGAATATTGTGTTCGGGCTCGAATTTGACTCGCATTTTTTAAGTCGAGCTCGAACACATAAAAAGATATTCGAGTCGAATTCCAGTCTGAACATATTTTCGAGTCGAACTCGAGCATGTATATTCAAAACTCGTTCGATCTCTAGTCGAGTTCGAACGAGTTTCGAACTATTCGAGCCGAGTTCGAACATAAGTTGAGCTCGACTCGCTCGCTCGTTTAGCACCCCTGCATATCTATACTAGGTGTATTGCTTGTGTAAGTGCTCCATCCAATTATTACAAACTTTGCTTGTGTAAGTGCTCCGTCCAATTATTACAAACTTATGAGTAAATAATTAATAAAATTGAACACTTCACTAATATACTGTATATTGCTTTGGTAGGTATCGGATGTGGAAGTAACATTTAAATCTCATATTTTACCTGTCTTAAGGAAATTTGATTCTTAAAACTCATTTATATGGCCTTATGCCTAATCTTAATCGTCGTGGACGTACCCCATCATCTAACGTAGTCCTGGATTAGTTTTGATACTACTTATAATGGTCCAACTCAATTAATATAAATTGATGAATTTAGCCATCTATTTAAAAATTGGTTAAATACATTTAAGATTATAAGCATATCCCTATTAATATATTGAATTATCTTAATAGGTTTTGAATGCGGGATTAATTGAATCTTAATTTTGTTTGTGATAAATTCCATTATAAGAGAGTTAATTTTACCTTACTTATATTTGACTCTATTAAGTACAATCTTAGTTTTATTTAATTATTAATTATATAGTTGGTTTTTATTTGACTATTAATTATATACTTGGTTTTGCTTAACTCTATTAAATATAAAGTTTGTTTTTTGACTTTATGACGTAAGTACCACATCATTTAATTTGCCAAGTACCTATGTAAATAAATAATATAATAAATTTATTATCGACTCGGGTTTTGTTTGGTTCAAGGTTTATTTAATTAGGTTCAAGTCTAAGTTAAAGAAATATATATTTCGGAGTTTGAATCAAATCAATATCTGGGTCGGGTTTGAGTCTTGTAGAATCCAGATCGACCTGACCTATGCCAACATCAATGAAGGGTGCATCATTTACATATCTATACTAGGTGTTTAGCTTGTGGAAGAGCTCGGTCCAATTAGTACAAACTTATGAGGTTAATTATTTAATTTGCCAAGTACCTATGTAAATAAATAATATAATAAATTTATTATCGACTCGGGCTTTGTTTGGTTCAAGGTTTATTTCAGTCAAGTTCAAGTCTAAGTTAAAGAAATATATATTCGGAGTTTGATTCAAATCAATATCGGGTCGGGTTTGAGACTTATAGAATCCATATTGACCCGACCTATGGCAACATCAATGAAGGGTGCATCATTTACATATCTATACTAGGTGTTTAGCTTGTGGAAGAGCTCGGTCCAATTAGTACAAACTTATGAGGTTAATCATTTCTTTAAAAATAATTAATAAAATTGGAGAATCTAAACAGATCTTTACTAATATATTGTATCTTGCTTTAGTAGGTATTAAATGTGGAAGTAACATTTAAGATCTCATAGTTTACCTGTATCAAAAAATTTCATTTTTGAAACTCCTTCATAGGCCTTATGCCTAATTTTAATCGACGTGGACATACCCCATCATCCAACGCAGTCGTGGATTAGTTTTGATACCACCTATAATGACCCAACTTAATTAATATAAATTGATGAATTTAGTCATCTTTTTAAAAATACGTTAAATAAATTGATGATTATAAGCACATCCATATTAATATATTGAATTATCTTAATAGGTTTTGAATGCAGGATTAATTAAATCTTAATTTTGGTTAGGATAAATTCTAAAAGAATTAATTTTATTTTACTTATATTTGACTCTATTAAGTACAATCTTAGTTTTATTTGACTATTAATTATATAGTTGGTTTTGCTTAATTCTATTAAATATAAAGTTAGTTATGTTTGACTCTATGTCATAAGTACCACATCATTCAATTGGCCAAGTACCTACGTAAATATATAATATAATATATTTATTATCGACTCGGATTTTGTTTGGGTGAAGGTTTATTGAATCATGTTCAAGTCTAAGTTAAAAAATATATATTCGGAGTTCGATTCAAATCAATATTTGGTCGGGTTTGAGTCTTGTAGAATCCAGATTGATTGAACCTATCGGCAACATCAAGTAAGGGTGCATCATTTACATGTCTATACTAGGTGTATAGCTTGTGTATGAGCTTGGTCCAATTATTAAAAACTTATGAGCTTAATAATTTCGTCGAAAATAAATAATAAAATTGAAGACTCAAAATAAATCTTCACTAATATACAGTATCTTGCTTTGGTAGGTATCGAATGTGGAAGTAACATTTAAATCTCATAGTTTACCTGTCATAAGGAAATTTCATTTTTGAAACTCATTTATATGGCCGTATGCCTAATCTTAACCCCATCATCCAACGTAGTCCTGGATTAGTTTTAATACTACTTATAATGGCCCAACTCAATTAATATAAATTGATGAATTTAGCCATCTATTTAAAAAATTGTTAAATAAATTAAAGATTATATGCACATCCCTATTAATATATTAAATTATCTTAATAGGTTTTGAATGCAGGATTAATTGAATCATAATTTTGGTTGGGATATATTCCACTATAAGAGATTGCATTTTACTTTACTTATATTTAACTCTATTAGGTACAATCTTAGTTTTATTTCACTATTAATTATATAGTTAGTTTTTATTTAACTATTAACATTTAAGATCTCATATTTTACCCCCGTGTTAATGAAATTTCATTCTTGAAACTTATTTATATGGACTTATGCCTAATTTTAATCGACGTGGACATACCCCATCATCGAACGTAGTTGTGGATTAGCTTTGATACAACTTATAATGACCCAACTCAATTAATATAAATTGATGAATTTAGTCATCTCTTTAAAAATTGGTTAAATAAATTGAAGATTATAAGCACATACTTATTAATATATTGAATTATCTTAATAGGTTTTGAATGTGGGATTAATTGAATCCTAATTTTGGTTAGGATAAATTCTAAGAGAGTTAATTTGATTTTACTTATATTTGACTGTATGAAGTACAATCATACTTTTATTTGACTATTAATTATATAGTTGGTTTTTATTTATCTATTAATTACATAGTTAGTTTTTATTTGACAATTAATTATATAGTTGGTTTTGCTTAACTCTATTAAATATAAAGTTAGTTTTGTTTGACTCTATGACGTAAGTACGACATCATTCAATTGGCCATGTACCTATGTAAATATACAATATAATATATCCATTATCGAGTCGGGTTGTAAAACCCCATTTTTGGAGTTAGGGTTTTACCCGTTTTAGTTTTGTCTAGTTCGGGCAGTCTCAAATCGATTCGAGCCAGCTCGATTTTATGTGTATGAGTATATGGTCCATATGGCCATATGGGTATGTTATTTACGTTGAGTATACTTGACATGCATATAATAGTTTCAGCTATGATATAGTAAATCATAAGTTATCAGTGCATACACGTGTTGTACATATGATCTAATGACTTAGAATTTTAGGCCTAGATCTATCCGTTTGGGATTTTTTGGGTATTTCATTTGCATGCAGCATAGGAATTTTTGATCACTAGATTGTGCACCTATGGGCTCCATCTTGATTGAGTTGAGGGTTTGAGGCTTATTTAACTTTCTTGCCTCGATTCCCACCTATAGAGTCACTTTTTGGGCTCGAATCAGTTTGCACTATGGACGGTCTCGATCCAAGCTTTCCGTTCATATGTATATTGAATATATCCATAGGTGGACCCCACTGGGCCACTTAGTTGTTGGACACTTGGACCATGCCAGGTGGCAAAATCTGAGCCGTCCACTCAACCCTACCATTCTCCATTTTATTTTTATCACTTCCACACGATTTTGGATCATTTTCACCCTAACACCGCGACCAATTTGGCTCGCCGCCGGTGAGAGCCTGGCACTCCTTTGGCCACCCATTCTATACGGCCGTGATCGTCTCGCGGCCGGCTTTCCACTCGTACCACTCACAACCACCGGCGCTGC